>JARQOD010002868.1:0-72003 GCA_033576555.1 Oophaga sylvatica | reverse complement strand
GAGAGACACAGCAACATTCGTGGACCAGATCAAGGACAGCAAGATCCAGCGCAGCGCAGAGTATGTCCGTCAACATGGATGACAGCCCTGATGCACCACATAGACCAGCCTACGCCGTCTACCAGCAATCCAACCCCGAACTAAGTTACCAGAAACAAAGAGTCGTCCAGCATAGAGATGTCGACCACAGCGGCTGTTCCACTGAGCAGAAGGTACAGCTCCAATCCCACCTTTAAGAGACACCTCGTTCACCGAGAAGGTACTGCACAGACTATACAAAGTCAGAAGTGTCTCACAGGTATGGTGATACACCACACACTAGACATGACTATAACACTCCAGCTCGTGCCAGCACTGACTAAGCCAGCATAGACTTTGAAAAGTTTGTTGCCCGCCAAGAACTGGTTATAAAAGGAGTTGTAAAGTTCGCTGATAAACCCAAGAACTATAGGTCATGGCAAGCCTCATTTCGGAATGCCATTCATGGTCTGAACCTTTCTAATAGTGAGGAGTTAGATCTCCTAGTAAAGTGGCTCGGAAGTGAGTCGGTCGAGAATGCCAAAAGACTAAGAGACATCAATATAAAGCATCCACACATAGGTGTATGCAAAGTTTGGGAAAGACTTGATGAATGCTATGGGACAGTGGAAGTCATAGAGAATGCTTTATACAAAAGAATTGATGATTTCCTAAGATAGGACCTAAAGGTTATCAAAAGCTTAGAGAATTGAGTGATTTATTGATAGAGTTACAGGTTGCCCAGGAGGAAAGAGACTTGCCCGGATTGGCATTCTTAGACACCACTAGGGGTGTCAATCCGATAATACAAAAACTTCCTTACAACCTACAAGAAAAGTGGGTTACATATGGTTCACGGTATAAACAAAATCATAATGTACCATTCCCTCCTTTCACTGCATTCGTAGAATTTGTCACCCAACAAGCTAAGATCAGAAATGACCCTAGTTTTGACTTCACTCTGTCATGTTCCACTGCCTCCGGTGTCAAACCCAGTAGGACACCCGTGGCAGTCCACAAAACTAACATTGTTTCCACAGGTCCTCCTCACAATGCGAGTAAACCCTCTCCAGATGAGAACAAGCCTGAGGAGAAATAGCAAAAAATAGCAAAAGTGGTAATACACCAGAGAGGTTGGAACCTATTGGATTGCAGTAACCTGAACTAACCAAACAACTAGAAGCAGCCGTGGAGCGCTCCTACGGTGATCCTAGATGCCTCGTCACAGCCTGAGAGATAACTACACCTAAAGGCAGAAAGATGAAAGCTATCTGCCCCGGAGCAGATCCTCAAAGAAAATAGGAAGCCCCCAAACATGTAATGGCGGTTAGACAAGAAGAAAGCACGGACACAGACAGAAAATAGAATGAGCAAACGCTGGGGCCTAATCTGTCTAGACAGAAAAGTACAGGAAATAATTCTGACTGCAATTCAAAAAAAACCCTAAAAAAATACCAACACTTCTGATTGCCAATAAAGCTGAGATCACACGATCTCCACCACCTAAATCAGATCTCTGGTGTTAGGGTCTGCGGAACGCACCTAATAGATATTGTAGAGAGGTGTGTTCTGTGGCAGTTAGTTCGAACTCTGTTAATCCCCAGAGCCGCTAATGGGAATGCCACAGTGCTATATGGCAATAAGTACGAACTCACTTAGCTTCAGTGAGCCACAAAGTAAAATGCTAGGACGCTGAACCAGCGTTATAAAGCGAACCCTGTTGCGTCACAGAGCCACTGAGAAAAAGGCAGTGTCCTGTTAGACTCACAGGGAACACAGATGAATGCTAAGCGGATTGCAGTCTGAGGTCATGCAGTCAGAACACAAGCAACAATCTCCTCACCGGAGTAGCCGATATTGTAATGGAGTTTTCAGCCGAGCCCTGAAAACGTGAATACAATCTCCTCACCGGAGGTGCCGGTATTCTAGGGGCTTATTTCAGTCAGACCAAACCACATGCATACATGACCTCACTGGCGCAAGCACATAACAGATTTGATCATAGTGCATGACAGCCCAGCCATGCCACCCTTTTATAGTAACAGCTATAGGACCTGCCAGAAAAAGGACCAATGAAAAACTGTTCCAAAACACATGTAGTTTCAGAACCTTCCTGGCGGACCAATAGGAGCTGCTGCAGTACCTGAGCATGTGACCCCTGATCTCCAATGAGAGATCTTACCCTGGGCATGCTCAGAAGGGGAAACGCAGGACTTCATCCTAAAGACGTCTGCTCCAGCACTGGCTATAATAGAAGATCCAGGAGGGGCAGCAGCAAGTCTCTGCACAGTTTTGGAATGGGCAAGACGCTGGGACCGACGTCTCTGCTGAGCAGGCTCCACTGCGGCAGGAGACGGATGGGGGACCGTAGCGGGAATGGCTCGAGATTCCCCTTGTGCAGCATTGGGAACTCGAACCCTAACATCTGGTGTAACAAAACACTATTCAGCAAATAAAAAGTAACAAAGGAGCAAAGCAAAAGTGCAGACACAAACGGAGCACAATTGCAGCGCCAGACCCCCAAAAGGGGACAGGCTGCAGTCCACTGCAAGCAGCAAACCAGCAGAGAAAATCAAACAGAAGAAAAAAAAAACTGCAAACACTTATCTGAAGGAGAGCAGGAAACTAGCAGTGCTTCAAGCAAGACCAGAAGGAACAACTGGTAACCGGCAAGGCTGCTGGGAACTCAGGCCACTTATATCCTACCATTCAGCGCCAGCTGAAGGCCATTCGGTATTCAGTTCATTACCCTCAGCAACCACCGGAGGGAGTCCCAGCTCAGAAGCTGCCTCCAGCATATTCACAACAATTCAGTGTTAATAGAGTTGATGCATCACACCAGGGGATTTGCTTATCTCCCAATCATAATAGGTTCCAGGGATACCTCTAACACCAAAGTCATGATAAACAAAGAGGGGTACTCATCCTGATATAATTCATGACACCTCTACACGTTTCGCCCAACGGCTCATCAGGAGGTTAAATATAATGATATTGCATGGTGTCAGAAGAAGCATTTATCCGGTATTATATAGTCTCCATATCACCCCAAATACCGGATCAAATATTCAGATATAAAAATGTCACCATCCCTGTTATATACAAACCACAATCAAAAAAGGCTCCACAATGTCCTCCCCACATTCCCCAGTACTAGTGTTGAGCGATACGATACGGCAAATATCGGGTATCGGCCGATATTAGCTGTATCGGGCTTTCGATTCCGAGTACCGATATTTTCGTCATATCGGATACCGGAATCGGATTTGTCACTGTCACTGTGAGTGTCCGTCGGTCGGGTCTGTCAGGAGTTAGCGGCACTTACCTGGCAGAAGATCTCCGGCGGTCACGTCCTGGACTGCTTGATGGCCGCCATTATCTTCTCCCTGGCGGTCACATGCAGTTTTTCGCGATAACTGCAGTGACTGCAGGGTAATCCCGGCCGTAAACCAGTCCGATGACGTCACCGCCTGGGAAGCAGGTAATCAGCTGTGCTGCGCCGGGATGACAGGCTCTGCCTGTCATTCTGATGTAGCAGAGCTGGATCGTCGTGGGACACTCGTTACTATGGACTGCGTCGGACAGGTGGTATACTGCTGTTTTTTTTTTTCATTTTTTTACAGGAGATCGATGGCGTCGCAGGATGAGACTGTAATAAAAGTAATGAAAACTGTGTTGTGTTTTTTATTAAATTAAAAATTTTTTTTATGAACATTCACCCGTCCGGGTACATCAACAATTTAACTATTTACATACAGGGACCCTGTCCGGGTTATTTATAATTCTTTGGCAGGGGTGTTCCAGGTACCACCTGGTACTCTTCTGATGCTTGCCAAACATCCGAGACACCAAGGACCACCAGGACCTGATGACGTCGTGTGGCCTGTACAGTCAAGTCGTGACCCGCTATCTGTGTCTGTGTGGCCACCTCTTTCATCTCCCTCCGGGTCTGGAGCCCTATGTCACGGACTGAACGAACCCCAGGGGGCCTAACAGGCGCCGGGTACGGACCAGCTATAGTTATCATGTCCATAGCTGGGGCTGCTGAGGAGACCACTGAGGGAGGCTGGGGAGATTTACGGCGTGGGGTGGGCACTTGTGCAGAGGCCTGGATGTGGGAGGCTGAAGGCTCCGAGGGTCTCACAGGTTCCTGACACTCTGGTTAGTAGGGGTCGCACCTGGTAACATTTAGGGCGTACCATCCATTGTAACCTCAGTGTCGGGTGTAAGTCACCAAGTCTCCTGGCAACAGGTCCCTCCCCGGGTGTCCTTCTGGGAGGTGAGTCTCCACGTCCCGCCGGGTCACAAAGACTTCTAAATAAAGTCCAGGCTCCTGGATGAAGCCCCAACCACCTTTCAATTTAAAGCTCCGTACTGCACCCTTACGCCGCGGCTCCCACAGGGTTCCTTTATCTTTTCTCATCCGGTCCTTATCTGCCCGGTCCTTCTCCAGTTGACGTTGCCGAAGCTTTTGGGATTCTCGCTGCTCCCTTTGTCGCTCTGCTTCCCGCTCCCAACGTCTCCACTCTTCCTCCTGACGCCGGTTGTAATTCTCCTCCACCAGCTGCTCCATGTCTCCACCATCAAATGCCAGCTTACGATGCCCGGTTTGCGGCAGCTCTCCTGGCGCCCCCCAGTCCTGGCGGCGCTCACCTGCGGAGGAAGCAGCCGGCTCTGGAACAGATGACAGTCGGGGCTCCGGTACAGACAGGTAGACCTCTGGTGCCTGCGCGGCCTCCTCCATGAGGACGGGTGTCGCTTCTTCTGTCTCAGCGACGGGGGCAGACAGCGGGATCTGGGGTGCTGCCGGTGCAGAGTTTTTTGCAGGAACGGGTGCCTCCACTGCGACAACGTCAACCAGATCACATTGCAAGGGCTGGGATGCCCGCACGGACTCCTCTACTAGAACGGGTGCCTCACCTTCCGGTACAGACACTTCAGGTAAGAGGGATTGGCGCCGCTCCAAGTTTAGTTTTAGGGCACGCCAGCTGGCTTCCATCATGGCGACCTCCTCCCGGTGCCGGGCCAGGCCTCTTAGGGTATCCTCCGCTTCTTGCAGCGTAGGAGGGTTTCCAGGCCGGATGCCCAACGGTGGTTCCGTGGCGATCGGGTCGCTTCCGTGGGGGGAGAGCTCTGACTGCTCCATCCCTTCACACTTCTGCTCGTGTCCATTAGCCATCTCTGCCAAGTCACATGTGTCATTAGCATTTGGAGAGGGCCCCTTTTGTAGGGAGGCGGGACCTTCGTGTTAGTTTCCGCACACTGAGGAGGATGAGGAGGCGGAACTGAAGAGCTGTGGGGCACGATCTTACATTGCAGTTCCATTTAGAGTGGTCGGCCATCGTTTTCGCGCCACTGAGTGAGTGTACACCCACGAAGAGCACGCCCTTCTTCTTCACCAGTGCCTCGTCGTGACGCAGATATAGCGGAAAAATGGCAAATACATTCTCTGATGATTTTAGCAATTCTCAAGCACAAAACCAGTTCAATTCAGGCACACAGGACTCGCTTATAGCGAGCTACAGAATCCCGTTCGTGACGCCCAAGTTAAGTCGCACAGAGCCAGAGGTTTTGGGGGTGCTCGGCACCGAGCCCGTCGACTTCTATGGGGTATGTCACGGCTTTACCCGGCAATTGAATCAGAGTCTATTTTACTATGTAGAAGTGTATAAACTATAAATATATGTATATATATATATATATATATGTCACAATGACATGTATATATATATATATATATATATATATATATATGTGTATTCTATGTGTGTATATTTTGTGTTTACAACGAAAGAAAGGGTTTTTTTTGTTGTGATATTTTGTTCCCATAGACTTACATGGGACTTCCGGTATCGGAATCGGATATCGACGATATTTAGTGATATCGGCGATACCATTCCGATACGATATTTTTAGATATCGAGCAGTATCGCTCAACACTACCCAGTACCATTTGTGGCACTCATAAAATGTCCGTGCACTGATACAAGGATATGCCTCAAAGCACGCTTACTCACTCAGATAGCTAATTATAAACACCTCCCGGCTGCAGATGGAGAGACGGAAATGATGGTATCGCATCTCCTTAGAGTGCCACTCGTGCGTTCCACCACGGAACGCACGCCGGTCATAACCACTTCCCGTCCTCGATGTAAACCCGGAAGTGACCTATACAGCTGACGCTGCTCAGATCTAACTTGTCATGTCACTTAGACTGCCCCGGAAATAGCGTTTTGTTTGCGTTCCACCTGATGGAGTGCATCATCTTAAGTGTAGGTACACTGCATAATTTGGACATAGAAATTATAAGGGGAAAAAATTTAAAAAATATTAATTATTATGGGGGGAGGAAAAGAGAAACAATGTTGGAAATAAATGGGGGAAAGCAAAATAACGGATGATGGAGAAAGCACCAGATAAAATATATTCAAATAGTCCCATAATACTTATAACGATCTAATTATATTAAACCACAATGATAACAACACCACCCATAATCGTGGAAACCCTATCTCTGGGGTATGACAAAAGAAATCATGGCCATCCAATATCCGATAATCACAGCATCCTTAGATGCATATTGTCTTATACAAAACAGGCAAATGATATCTGCTCATTTAGTCCAGCAGGGGCCCTAGAGCCCATCCGAAAAATCCACTCACATTCTCTCTGATGTAAATGTCTATCAAAATTGCCCCCCTTGGGTTCGGTTTAACCACTTCCAGAATACGGAACGAAACTTGATTCAAATTGCCTTTATGTACAATATTAAGGTGTCTCACCAATGAGGTGTCCCTCTCATTTCTCACATCACCAATGTACTCGCCCACCCTCCTTCTAAATTCTCTGCAGGTTTTGCCTACATAATCCAAGGGACAGGTACAGCTAGCCACATAGATCACACCACTTGTTTTGCATTTTGAAAAATCACGTAGGTAGAACCTTTTGCCCGAGGAGGCACTACACACAGATTTACAAGGTTTCATCCATTTACAGTTTACACAGTCCCCGCATTTGAAAAATCCACACACCTTACGATCAAGCCAAGTCCCTTTGGGGGTAGGTCTCCTGAAGAAACTGTGGACAACACTGTCCCTAATTGAGCGTCCCCTCCGGTAGGTGATCAATGGTCTAGGTCCTATCACGTCCCTCAAATCTGGATCCGCTAGAAGGACGCCCCAATGTCTATTTAGAATCTTGACTACCTGTTGGTTTTGACAGTCAAAGGTCCCAATCTCTCTTAATAATTCAGAAGATGAATCATGAGATCTAGTACGAGTTTCTAGTAATTTCGTCCTGTTACTGGACAATGCGTGCTGATAGGCACCTTCAACTGTGTGTCTTGGGTACCCCTTATCCAAAAATCTTTTGCACATATCCCTGGCCTGAATGAAGAAATCATTCATGTTGGAGCAATTTCTCCTCAAACTTAAAAATTGACCTTTCGGAATACCTTGTTTCAATGGTATGGGATGATGACTATCTCATCTCAACAGGATATTAGTGCTTTTGGGTTTCCTATAAATCTTAGTGTCCAACCCACCATTTTCATTTTTCTGAATGTGCACATCCAAGAAAGGCAGGGCATCATTTCCAAATTCAAAGGTGAGTTCCAGTCCTATAGGGTTGGAATTTAATTCCCCAATAAACCTAGATAACTCCACCTCTGTGCCATGGGCGTACCCACCGTGGGGCAGGGGGGGCAGCTGCCCCTCCCTAGAAGCAGGGGCACACAATGAAAGAGAGCGGAGAGAGCAGCACTATGCCGGCTCCCTCTGCCACAGGTTGCAGTGCACGGAGCTGCTGTCTCACCAGAGGAGCTTCTTCCTTCCTTCCTGGCGGCAGCAGCTGTAGTTTCACTTTCTGCCCTGCAGGCTCTGGTTGTCTCAGCCACACTGGGTCCTAGTGCCCTCTGTGTGCACACACTGGACACTTCCTGCTCCTGCCTCAGCCACTACCTGCAAGCTTCATGGTAAGAGGGGATGGAATTTATTAAATTAATTCTGCTCAGGCATGTCATGGTCACTGTGGTGGAATGTGAGAGGATGGGGGTACTGTGGGGGAGGGGTACATGTCACTGGGGTGAATGTAAGAGGATGGGGGTATTGTGGGGGCTAGGGCACTGGGGGGGTTAATGTGAGAGGATGGGGGTTCAGTGGGGAGGGGTACAGGGCACTGTGGTGAATGTAAGAGGATGGGGGTATTGTGGGGACTAGGGCACTGGGGGGGTTAATGTGAGAGGATGGGGTATTGTGGGGGAGGGGTACAGGGCACTGGGGTGAATGTGAGAGGATGGGGTATTGTGGGGGCTAGGGCACTGAAGGGGTTAATGTGAGAGGATGGGGTATTGTGGGGGCTATGGCACTGGGGGGTTAATGTGAGAGGATGGGGGTACAGTGGGGGAGGGGTACAGGGCACTGGGGTGAATGTAAGAGGATGGGGGTATTGTGGGGGCGAGGGCACTGGGGGGTTAATGTGAGAGGATGGGGGTACAGTGGAGGAGGGGTACAGGGCACTGGGATGAATGTAAGAGGATGGGGTATTGTGGGGGCTAGGGCACTGGGGGGGTTAATGTGAGAGGATGGGGGTACAGTGGAGGAGGGGTACAGGGCACTGGGGTGAATGTAAGAGGATGGGGGTATTGTGGGGGCTAGGGCACTGAAGGGGTTAATGTGAGAGGATGGGGTATTGTGGGGGCTAGGGCACTGGGGGGGTTAATGTGATAGGATGGGGGTATTGTGGAGGAGGGGCAACAGGGCATAGAGAGTGAATGTGAGAGGATGGGATATTGTGGGGAGGGGATACAGGGCACTGGTTGGTGAATGTGAGAGGATGGGGATATTGTGGGGGAGGGTGGACAGGTCACTGGGGTTGAATGTAAGAGGATGGGGGTATTGTGGGGGCTGGCGCACAGGGGTTGATGTGAGAGGATGGGGTATTGTGAGGGAGGGTGGACAGGTCACTGGGGTTGAATGTAAGAAGATGGGGGTATTGTGGGGCTAGGGCACTGGGGGTTTACTGTGAGAGGATGGGGGTATTGTGGGGCTAGGGCACTGGGGGTTTACTGTGAGAGGATGGGGGTATTGTGGGGACTGAAGTGGAGAGGGGCAACAGAGCACTGAGGGGTGCATGTGAGAGGATGGGGGTATTGTGGGGTCAGTGGGACAGAACACTAAGGGGTGCGATGGGCTGTTGGGGTGTGGGTGGGGGACAGGGGAGGTAGGGGGCTTTTTTTTACTTGTGAGCTCCTTAATACTTTAATAATAGATTAATATTTCAGTATTATTATAACAAGGGCATAGACAGACGGCCGTATAACTCATGCGAGGATCGCACTGCAATCCTCGGACTTGCTGGTACCGCTCCTGACATGAGCGCGACTGCCATGTATAATATATGGTATATACAGCGTAGTGTCGCATACACTGCTGTATTATACAATATACAACAGTTCTAATGCTCCATACCTAATATGCAGGATAATGTACAGTGTATATGATGTAACCTGTATAAGATGCAACATTGGCTTGCCCCCCCCTAGTTTTGATCCTGGGTACGCCCATGCTCTGTGCCCTGCCAAATCAAAAAAATATCATGGATGAACCTATACCAAATCCCTATGAGGGATTGCCACCACCTAGGCTCATCGATGAAGACAGTGGTTTCATCCCACCAGCCCAGGAACAAATTAGCATACGATGGGGCGCAGGGACTCCCCATCGCTGTGCCACTGAGCTGGTGGAAGTACTTACTGTCAAAAATAAAAAAAAGTGCGTCAATGTAAAGTACAATAGATCAAGGACAAATGTATTGTGCTCCATACAATCATTCGATCTAGACCTAAGAAAATGTTGCACTCCCTGGATATCAAACTCATGTGGAATGTTGCTATATAGGGATTCGATGTCGATGGACACCAACAAAGCGTCACCATCCACATGAATACCATCAAGTTTGGTCAACAGATCAGAGGTGTCCCTGATGTACGAGGGAAGGGCAAGCACAAAAGGATGAAGAATTTGGTCCACATACACCCCACAGTTCTGAATCAATGAATCTGTGCCCGATACAATTGGTCGTCCCCTCAGGGGCTCGAGGCCCTTGTGTACCTTGGGGAGTGTATAGAAAGTAGCAGTGAGGGGGTGTGTAGGAAGTAAAAAGTCATACTCATTTTTTTAAATCAGAACCCCCTCCTTCGCATCATCTAGGATGCACATTAGTTGATTTCTGAAATTACCGGATAGATCTGATTTCATGATCTCATATGTAACATCATCATTAAGGAAAGCCATACACATTTCTAGATATTTATCCTCACCCATGATTACAAGGTTTACCCCCCTTATCTGATGGCTTTATGACCAACCCCTCACTTTTGGACAAATCAGACAGTGCATGTTGTTCTCCCATCATAAGATTTGAATAAGGAATAAAAGGTTTGGACCCAATTTTTAGGAGATCTCGTTCAACCAATGTCAGGAATTTATCAATGCTACCCACATCCTCTTGTGGTGGGTGTTAGGGTTTGAGTTCCAGCTGCTGCACAAGGGGAGTCTCGAACCAGTCCCGCTGCGGTCCCCCATCCATCTCCGTCCGCAGTGGAGCCTGCTCAGCAAAGACGTCGGTCCCAGCATCTTGCCTATTCCAATACTGTGCAGAGGCAAGGAAAAGGGGGGGTAGCAGGAAAATAGTCAGCTCACCAGTCTCAGCATTTGTCCAGAAGATTTTCACACTCAGCAGTAGTCCAGAATCATCATGCGCACGGAGTCACCTTGATTAGAGGCGTTGGCTGCAGCAAAACATGTAGAAATAATCTCCAGCACAAAAATGGATAAAAATTCAATTTTTATTAGATAAAATTAAAATCCATCTTGATAGAAAAAAGACATATACAGGTGGGGTCCCTGGTGGTCTGAAACCGACGCGTTTCAACCTAGCAGGTTTTAGTCATGGTTTACACAATGCCCTATACTGCAGACTTAAATACGATGTAGACATGTGGAACACAGGTGAACATAACACAAATTAGTAACACAAGGTAACACCCTGAGAAATTAACCCCTTATAGGAAAAAAAAAGAAAGGATAGGACAGAATATAAAAACTGTATAATGATACACAAAACCGCAAATATAAACATATATAACATATACTTATAGATAATTTGCCAGATGAAAAAATATATGAAAGAAACCAGAATTAATTAGGACTAACGAAAAATCATGAAAAAAAAAAAAACTTTCCAAAAAACCTGGAAAAAATATATTAATCTAATTGCAATATTAAATCTAACCGTTTGTTCAAGCCTAATGGTACTCGTGTATAGTGTTGAGCGATACTGCTTGATATCTAAAAATATCGGATCGGAATGGTATCGCCGATATCAGTAAATATCGGCGATATCCGATTCCGATACCGGAAGTCCCATGTAAGTCTATGGGAACAAAATATCGCAACTAAAAAAAACCTTTATTTCCTTGTAAACACTAAATATACACACATAGAATACATATATATATATATATATATATATATATATATATATATATACATGTCATTGTGACATATACATATATATACATATATGTATAGTTTATACACTTCTACATAGTAAAATATCCTCTGATTCAATTGCCGGGTAAAGCCGGCTTCTGTGAAAAGACAGAAGCACCCAACATGAAATGACACTTGGTGTACATAGGGTTAACCATGTCTTTTCATGTCGTTTGCAATCTGATTTGCACAAACAATTACATCAGTCTATGTGTGCAAAATTTCACACCTGTAGGGGTTAATTAAAGGTGTAAATTCGTTGTAAAAAAAACGGACTTTTTTGCTACGAATTTACACCTTTAATTAACCCCTACAGGTGCATTTTTTCTGTGTTTTTGTTATAAATATGTGATTCTTCAGATTTTGTATTAGTTCAGCCTGATGAAGAGACCTGAGTAGTCTCGAAAGCTTGCAATTTGTTACCATCTTTTCAGTTAGCCATTAAAAGGTATCAACCACTGAGGACTCTCAACTCTAAATATTTTTCCCCTACAGGTGTGAAATTTTGCACACATAGACTGATGTAATTGTTTGTGCAAATCAGATAGCAAAGGACATGAAAAGACATGGTTAACCCTATGTACACCAAGTGTCATTTCATGTCGGGTTCTGCATTTTCACAAAAGCCGTCAATTGACTTAGCGGCTATTATACTATGTAGAAGTGTATGAACTATAAATATAAATATATATATATGTGTCACAAATTCAATGACATGTATATAATATATATATATAGGAGGTGTAAAATTGTTTAAAAAAAATGCGTGGGCTCCCGCCCTATTTTCGCAACCAGACAGACAAAGCCAGCGAATGGGGGCAGATAATAATAGCCCAGAGAGGGACCATTATTTTTGGCCCCCCCTGGCTACTAACATCTGCCCCCAGACACCCCAGAAAAGACAAATCTATAATTAGATTCGCCCTTTCTGGCACTTTGCCCGTCTATTCCCATTGCCCTGTAGCGTAGGCGAATGGGTTAATATGGGGTTAAAGCCACATTGCAATTGAAAGGTGACCTTAAGCCAGGTTAATAATTGAGAGCTGTCAATTAGACAACTATCAATTATTAATCCTATTGCATGAAATAAAAATAAAACACACACACTTTAATTAAAAATCATTTTAATGAAATAATCACACAGTTTTTGACCATCTTTTATTTGACTGCAAAAACCATTTCCTGTAATAAAAATAAAATAAAAAAGCAAAATTATTCTTACCTATCCCATGCACAGTCAGGTCCCACGGTGTAATCCTTCAGAAAGGGTTAATGTTTACTGCAGGGACCGCAGCTAATGCTGCAGCCTCACAGTAAACCCCCAAATGAATGAGTTCCTCTCCTGGCTGACAGGAGAGGAAGTGGAAAGCTTAATTGATTGCTTTCCACTTTCACTTCAGGTCAGCCAGGGACATAATCAGTGACGTCAGAGGGAACTGATTAACAAAAATAGGGGTTCCCTTCGAATAAAAAATGGCGTCGGGTCCCCCCTATTTTTGTTAACCAGCCTGATGAAGCAGACCGCTGAGGCCTGGATTTTCAGGCTGTTAAGGAGTCAAGATCCATGGACCTTGCCAGCCTGATAATACCAGGCCACAGCAGTCTGCATATCTTGGCTGATTAACAAAAATAGGGGATCCCCTCGAAAAAAATTGGCGTGGGGTCCCCCCTATTTTTGTTAACCAGCCAGATGAAGCAGACCGCTGAGGCCTGGATTTTCAGGCTGTTAAGGAGCCAAGATCCATGGACCTTGCCAGCCTGATAATACCAGGCCACAGCAGTCTGCATATCTTGGCTGATTAACAAAAATAGGGGATCCCCTCGAAAAAAATTGGCGTGGGGTCCCCCCTATTTTTGTTAACCAGCCAGATGAAGCAGACCGCTGAGGCCTGGTTTTTCAGGCTGGTAAGGATCCAATATCCATGGACCTTGCAAGCCTGATAATACCAGGCCACAGCAGTCTGCTTAGCTTGGCTGGTTAACAAAAATAGGGGATCCCCTCGAAAACAAAACGGCGTAGGGGTCCCCCTATTTTTGTTAACCAGCCAAGTAAAATGCAGACTGCTGCGGCCTGGTATTAAAAGACTGTGAAGGCCCATGGATTTTGGCCCTCAACAGCCTGATAATACCAGGCTACAGCAGCCCCACATTTGGCGCATCAAAAGATGTGCCAATTGTGGCACTTTACCCGGCTCTTCCCACTGCCCTGTAGCGGTGGCAAGTGGGGTAATAAGGGGTTAATGTCACCGTTGATTGCACGGTGAAATAAGCCCGGTTAATAATGGAGAGGCGTCAATAAGACACCGATCCATTATTAATCCCAAAGTTATTAAATGTATAAAAAAAGACAAAGCAGGAAAAAAGTCTTTTAATGAAATAAAAAAGACAACACCGTTTTCATTAATTTTATTATACACTCATTCCTGCGACGCCATCGATCTCCTGTAAAAAAAAAAAAAAACAAACCAACAGTATACCACCTGTCCGACGCAGTCCATAGTAACGACAGTCCCACGACGATCCAGCTCTGCTACATCGCAATGACAGGCAGAGCCTGTCATCTCGACGCAGCACAGCTGATTACCTGCTTCCCCGGCGGTGACGTCATCGGACTGACTGCTTTACGGCCGGGATTACCCAGCAGTCACTGCAGTTATCGCGAGAAACTGCATGTGACTGCCGGGGAAAGATGATGGCGGCCATGAAGCAGTCCAGCCCGTGACGCCGCGGAGATCTTCTGCCAGGTAAGTGCCGCTGACTCCTGACAGACCCGACCGACGGACACTGACAGTGACAGTGACAATCCCGATTCCGGTATCCGATAAGACGAAAATATCGGAACTAAGTATCGAAAGCCCGATACAGCTAATATCGGCCGATACCCGATACTTGCGGTATCGTATCGCTCAACACTAGTCCCCATCCGTCTCCGGCCGCAGTGGAGCCTGCTCAGTAGAGACGTCGGTCCCAGCATCTTG
This sequence comes from Oophaga sylvatica, assembly GCA_033576555.1. NCBI lineage: Eukaryota > Metazoa > Chordata > Amphibia > Anura > Dendrobatidae > Oophaga > Oophaga sylvatica. The sequence goes on along the minus strand of JARQOD010002868.1, from coordinate 57,455 downwards.
CCCATTCCAATACTGTGCAGAGACTTGCTGCTGCCCCTCCTGGATCTTCTATTATAGCCAGTGCTGGAGCAGACATCTTTAGGACGAAGTCCTGCGTTTCCCCTTCTGAGCATGCCCAGGGGAAGATCTCTCATTGGAGATCAGGGGTCACATGTTCAGGTACTGTAGCAGCTCCTATTGGTCCGCCAGGAAGGTCCTGAAACTACATGTGTTTTGGAACAGTTTCTCATTGGTCCTTTTTCTGGCAGGTCCTGTAGCTGTTACTATAAAAGGGTGGCATGGCTGGGTCGCCATGCGCTAGTATCAAATCTGTTACGTGCTTGCGCCAGTGAGGTCATGTATCCATGTGGTTAAGTCTGGCTGAAATAAGCCCCTAGAATACGGGCACCTCCGTTGAGGAGACTGTATGCACGTGTTCAGGGCTCGGCTGAAAACGCCATTAGAATACCGGCTACTCCGGTGAGGAGATTGTTGCTTGCGTTCTGACTGCATGACCTCAAACTGCAATCCGCTTAGCAGTCATCTGTGTTCCCTGTGAGTCTAACAGGACACAGTCTTTTTCTCAGCGGCTCTGTGACGCAACAGGATTCGCTTTATAATGCTGGTTCAGCGCCCTAGCGTTTTACTTTGCGGCTAACTGAAGCTAAGTGAGTTTGTACTTATCGCCATACAGCGCTTTGGCATTCCCGTTAGCGGCTCTGGGGATTAACAGAGTTCGCACTAACTGCCACAACGCGCTACGGCGTTTATGTTAGCGCCTCTGCGGGATAACAGAGTTCGCTACTTTCGCCATCTTACTAGCAGCGGGCTTCGCCTGCACGGTGGACCCCGGGCTGCGAACGCACCTCTCTACAATATCTATTAGGTGCGCTCCGCAGACCCTAACATAATACTAGCGCCAGGGTCTGGCTAGTAAAATGGCGGACGACCAGTGCCTACGGCAGTTCATCCAGCACCTTGAGTGTATGTTGGCGGCTCTCGAGCGCACAACCTCAGCTGTGGATGTGACCGCAGTCGCTGTTCCGGCTGCTAGCACAGCGGCAGCCAGTTTGTCCTCCAACACCTCTGCTCCGACCTTCTCCCATCTTCCGCTTCCAGACAAGTTTTCTGGCGACGGCAAACATTGTCAGGGATTCGTGAGTCAGTGCTCTATACAACTCGAGCTTCTGGCCGTACGTTTTACCACAGATCGGTCACAAGTGGGTTTCATAGTGTCTCTTCTGTCGGGCAGAGCTTTGGAATGGGCAATGCCGCTGTGGGAGTGTGACGATCGCGTGGTGCGGAGTGCTCCTCGGTTTATGGAGGCTCTTGAAAAGGTCTTTTTAGGCCCTCAGGTCACCCACGATTCAGCGCTCCAACTGCTGGCAGTGTCACAGGGTTCGAGCTTGGTCAGTCAGTTTTCAGTCCAATTTTGAACTCTGGCCTCCGAGTTAGAGTGGCCGGATAAGGTCCTTATACCGATATACTTTAGAGGTCTGGCTGACCATGTAAAGGATGCCTTGGCCACCAGGGAGATTCCTACCTCACTGGAGAAGCTTATCTCCATATCTACCTGCATCAACCTTCGCTTTCACGAGCGGAGGTTAAAGCGGGCCCAGTGTAGACGGAGGTTTCGGCTAGCTCCCACCTTTGCCAAACCTCTAGAATCTCCCATTCAGGCGCCCGACACCCCGGAGGTCATGGAGGTTGTTCGAACGGGACCTACGTCTCGGCCCGTGGTTTGTAGCAATTGTCAGCAGTTAGGACATTATGCCAATAGATGTCCCCAGCGATCGGGAACACGATCGCGTCTAGTGACCACGGTAGGAGGTTCACTAGAGTCAGCAGCATTCGTCTCCAAGCTGTCCTTTAAAGGGACAATCTCTTTTGGTCCATCAACTCTAACAGTTGAGCTTTGTGTGGATTCTGGAGCAGAGGGGAACTTTATGTCCTCTGCTTTTGCTCTCCGCCACACAATACCTCAGGTGATGCTCGCCAAACCGGTGACGGTTCGAGCGGTGAATGGATCCATACTGAGCTCTTTGATAGGCTCCGGGGAGCAAGGGTATTTACCAAATTAGACCTGCGGGGTGCTTACAACCTGATTCGCATCCGCGAGGGGGACGAGTGGAAGACAGCTTTTAATACCAGGGATGGGCACTATGAATATCTGGTGATGCCCTTCGGGCTCTTTAATGCCCCAGCCATTTTCCAAGACTTTGTCAATGACATCTTCCGGGATATGCTTTCCACCTCAGTCGTGGTCTATCTGGATGATATTCTCATCTTCTCTCCAGATATTGACTCCCACCGGAAAGATGTATGCAGAGTCTTCGACCTCTTGTGGGCAAATTTCCTTTATGTAAAGTTGGATAAATGCGTGTTTGAGCAGGAGTCTTTACCATTCCTGGGCTATATCATCTCCGCCCAGGGATTGGCCATGGATCCTGCCAAATTAAAGGCTGTGATAGACTGGCAAGAACCCCATTCCCTTAAAGCAGAGCAGCGATTTATGGGGTTCATTAATTATTATCGCCAGTTCATTCCCCATTTCTCAACTTTGGTAGCTCCCTTGGTAGCCCTCACCAAGAAGGGAGCAAATCCCGAATTGTGGTCCGAAGAAATCTCCAAGGCTTTCACCTCAATTAAGTCTCATTTTGCTAGCGCTCCCATCTACACCGCCCTGATGTTGATAAGCCATTTATATTGGAGGTGGGTGCCTCATCCGTTGGTGCTGGAGCAGTCCTCTTTCAAAAGGATGCTCAAGGTCGGAAGCATCCTTCGTTCTTCTTCTCCAAGACCTTCACACCAGCGGAGAGGAATTTTTCCATCGGGGACAGGGAGTTGCTAGCAATGAAGTTGGCTTTCTCTGAGTGGAGACATCTGTTGGAGGGGGCTTGCTTTCTCTTCCAAGTCTTCGCCGACCACAAGAATTTTGTATATGTTCAGATAACCCAGCGGCTTAACTCTCGCCAGGCCAGATGGTCCTTCTTCTCCCGGTTTCACTTCACCCTACATTTTCTCTCAGGAGAGAAGAACATCCGTGCCGACGCTCTCACTCTCGCTCTGTGGTGTCCTCTGAGGAGATGGAGGAGGAGCCTCGGCTTATTGTCCCCACAGAGAGCCTGAGAACAGTGGCCCCAGTTTCGCTAGAGTCTGTGCTCCCGGGCAAGACTTTTGTGCCTACCAATTTGCGACCGGAGGTACTCTCTTGGGCACATTCGTCCAGAGTGGGTGGACACTTTGGGGCAAAGAGGATATCTGAGTTGCTGGCGAGAACATACTGGTGGCCGCATATGGTCCGTGATGTTGGGGACTATGTTCGGGTGTGTGTCTCCTGCGCCAAGAATAAGTCTCCCCGACAACGGCCAGCTGGGTTACTTTATCCTTTGCTGGTGGCAGACAGACCGTGGGAGATGGTTGGGATGGACTTTGTGGTGGGCTTACCCAAGTCTCGGGGTTCACCATCATTTGGGTAATCATTGACCATTTTTCCAAAATGGTACACCTGGTGCCGCTACCACGGTTACCTTCTGCACGGGCTCTGGCAGCGTTGTTCGTTAGGCACATCTTCCGTCTACACGGCATGCCGGACAAAATTGTCAGTGACCAAGGTCCCCAGTTTGTGTCTCGGTTCTGGAGAAAGCTTTGTCGTCTACTCAGTATTGAGCTAAATCTCTCTTCAGCATATCAACCAGAGACTAATGAGTTGGTAGAGAGGGAAAATCAGACCTTGGTCAACTATCTACGACATTTTGTCTCAGCCAGGCAGGATGACTGGGCATCCTTGCTACCGTGGGCTGAGTTTGCAATAAACAATGCTGTGGCTGACTCCAGCGGACAGACTCCATTCCTCCTAAACTACGGTCAGCATCCGCGGGTTCCGGTGCCAATGCCCGTCCCTTCCGCCAACTCCAGGGTGGCAGACTGGGCTGTGGAGGCACGGGACATTTGGGACCGTACCCAGGATGCCATTCAAGCGTCCAAGGAGAGGATGAGGTCCTCCGCCGACGCACATCGGCGCCCCGCTCCAACATTTACTCCTGGGGACTTGGTGTGGCTCTCCGCCCGTAATATTAGGCTGCGAGTTGAGTCCACTAAGTTGGCACCCCGATACCTGGGTCCTTTCAAAGTCCTCGAGCAGGTTAACCCTGTGGTATACCGTTTGGCTTTTCCACCACGCCTGGGTATCTCCGACACCTTTCACGTATCCCTCCTGAAACCTATGTTCATATCCCGGTTTTCCGAGTCATCTGCCGGGACATCGGGTTCATCTGCGGACGACCATGCGATGAATGCCATCGCAGGGTGTAAGGTGGTACGGGCAAAAAGTTTTATTTGGTGGACTGGAGGGGCTAGGGCCTGAGGATAGGTCTTGGGAGCCTGCCGAGCACTAACTGCCACAGCGCTACGGCGTTTATTTTAGCGACTCTGCGGGATAACAGAATTCGTTACTTTCGCCATCTTACTAGCAGCGGTCTTCGCCTGCACGGTGGACCCCTGGCTCCGAACGCACCTCTCTACAATATCTATTAGGTGCGTTCCGCAGACCCTAACACTTGCTTTGTGTGGCGTCACAGTGGCTATAAAAGCCCTGACAGCCGACCGCCATTTTACTTCTGCCGATCTTAGCGTAGGAAGATGTTGCTGCCGCTGATTCTCAGCAGGGAGAGAGTTAGGCAGGAAAGAAAAGTGATTCTGTGCTTGTGCTGATAGCAATTGTGCAGTACAGTTAGTGTGCAGTGACAGGGGAGGATTTTGTTGTGTGCAGCAGCGTTGGTTATTAGGCTGCCTGCCAGTGACAGGGGAGGATTTTCTTGTGTGCAGCAGAGCTGGTTATTAGGCTGCCTGATAGCTGTATTGCTGTGTGTACACTGCTGTGCAGACTGCTTTTTACACAGCACTAATACTTTTATTCTTTTTTTCTGCACAGTTACCGTGCATTCATTTTTTCCCACACCATATAGAGCTGTACGCTCCTCACACAGTACCGTGTACCGGCTGGTATCAAGGACAAATACATGCTGACTATCTGTGTGTGACTCCGGAAATATATACGGATATTTACAATTTTGTCACTATACTACATAAACCTGGTATCTGGTGATACAGTACCCTTTTTCTGCTTTTTATATTCTGGTGTAATCCATACTGAGCCTGTGAGAGTCTGTGTCTGACTCTGGGAATATATACGGAGATTTACAAATTTGTCACTATACTATATACAACTGGCATCGTCTGATACAGTAACCTTTTTCTGCTTTTAATATTCTGCTCTAATCCACACTGATCCCGTGAGTGTCTGTGTGTTACTCCAGAAATATGTACGGAGATGTTATGAATGTGCTAGAGATGGTTTCCGAGTAGAGGCTCCCTCTGGTGGTTACAGACAGTACTGAACCTTTCAGCGAGGAATGGCAATCTGGGATCACTGACTGGACTGATATAAGGGAGGTTCCCTCACATGATGGTCGCCGGTGACCTATTGTTCTTGTCTCAATTGTGGTTCCTGGATCATTTGGAAGTTTGCTGGATTCTTGCCTGCATCTCCTGCTTTCAGATAAGATATTTTCTGCTTTTCTTTTTGTGCTTGCTTTTTGCATAGTTTTCTGCACTTTTGTGGAGGTCTGCTGGGTCTCCTCCTGGGGCCTGTGCTCCTCTCAGTTTATCTGTAGCCACTGTTATTTGTTCATTTGTTTTTCCTGTTTTTTCAGTGGCTGCGGCTTAGTTTTGTTACACCAGAGATCTGATTTAGGTGGTAGAGATCGTGTGATCTCAGGTGTTTTTGCAATCAGAAGAGTTGGTATTTTTTAGGGGTTTTTTTGGATTGCAGTCAGAATTCTTTCCTGTACTTTTCTGTCTAGACAGATTGGGCCCCAGCATTTGCTCATTCTATTTTCTGTTTTTGTCCGTGCTTTCTTCTTGTCTAACCGCCATTACATGTTTGGGGGCTTCCTATTTTCTTTGAGGATCTGCTCCGGGACAGATAGCTTTTATCTTTCTGCCTTTAGGTGTAGTTATCTCTCAGGCTGTGACGAGGCATCTAGGATCAACGTAGTAACGCTCCACGGCTACCTCTAGTTGTGTGGTTAGTTCAGGTTACTGTAATCCAATAGGTTCCAGCCTCTCTGGTGTATTGCCATTTTTGCTTTTTCTCCTTAGCTACCTAAACATAACAGTATCACCGGCCAAAACTGAAAATTATATGGTACTCACAGAAGGGAAAAATAGTGTGGAAAGAAAAAAAAGTTGTCAGAGTTGTCAGATATTTTTTTTTTTGTTTGTTGCATTTTTTCCCTCTTTTTATGTTGGTGCTGAGGAGGATTTTTTTCTCTCAATGGAGTTTGCACAGTTGTCTGGCCGTGTGGATCAGCTTGCCACTGAGGTTCGAAGTATTGCTACCTATCTTGCAAGGTTGCCGGTTGTGGAACCTAGGATTCCCATGCCAGATTTGTTTTTGGGGGATCGGGCTAAATTTCTGAATTTCAAAAATAACTGTAAATTGTTTTTTGCCTTAAAACCTAAGTCCTCAGGGAACGCAGCACAGCAGGTTCAAATTGTCATCTCTCTCCTGCGCGGCGACCCTCAGGATTGGGCTTTTTCCCTGACACCTGGGGATCCTGTTTTGAATGATATTGATGTATTTTTTCTGGCTCTGGGGTTATTGTACGATGAACCTAATGTCACTGATCAAGCTGAAAAAACCTTGTTGGCATTAAATCAGGGTCTTGAAGACGCTGAGTTGTACTGTCAGAAATTCCGAAAGTGGGCAGTCCTGACCAAATGGAATTATGATGCTTTGGCAGCCCTTTTTCGGAAGGGGCTGTCAGAGAATGTAAAGGATGTTATGGTGCGATTCCCTGTCCCCTCTGGTCTCAATGATTCTATGTCATTGGCTATTCAAATTGACAGACGTTTGCGTGAGCGCAGAGGTATGCGTGAGATGGTGTTGCCTTGTGATCAAGCTCCTGAGCCCATGCAGTGTTATGGTGTGACTTCTGGGGCTCAGCGTCATGAGTTTCAAAAGCGCAATGGGTTATGTTTCTACTGTGGTGACGCCTCTCATGCTCTTTCCGTCTGCCCTAAGTGGGGAAGACGTTTTGCACGCTCAGTTGTCTTGGGTTGTGTTCAGACTAAATTTCTGTTGACTGTTACCCTGATTTGCTCCATGTCCACATTTTCTGCTCAGGATTTTGTTGATTCAGGAGCAGTTATTAACCTGATGGATTTGACTTTGCCAAACGTTGTGGGTTTCCCATGATAACCCTGCGGAAGTCTATTCCCCTACTGGGCATTGATTCTACCCCTTTGGCGGAGAATAAACCCCAATTTTCTACTCAGGTGATAATGACGGTTGACTCAGATCATCAGGAGAGTTGCAAATTTCTGGTGCTGCATAATCTGCATGACATTATTGTACTAGGTTTCCCTTGGTTACAGTCTCATAATCCTGTTTTGGATTGGAAATCTGTGTCTGTGACCAGTTGGGGCTGCCATGTGTTAATACTGACACTCCTGTTTTTTCTGCCTTTCCCCAGTCTCAGGATGTTCCTGACTTTTTGACTGACCGTTCGGATGTATTTAGTGAAAGTAAATCTGCATCCTTGCCCCCTCACAGGAGCTATGACTGCGCTATTGAATTAGTGCCTGGTAGTAAATTCCCTAAAGGTCGCCTTTTTAACTTGTCTGTACCTGAACACGATGCTATGCGATCTTATATCAAGGAGTCATTGGAGAAGGGTCATATCAGACCATCCTCTTCACCCTTGGGTGCCGTTTTTTTCTTTGTGGCCAAAAAGGATGGTTCATTGAGGCCATGTATTGTTTATCGTCTCTTGAATAAGATCACTGTGAAGTATCAATATCCGTTACCCTTGATTTCTGACCTGTTTTCCAGAGTGAAAAGTGCTAGTTGTTTTACCAAGCTTGACCTCAGGGGGGCGTATAACCTTATTCGCATTAAGCACGGGGATGAATGGAAAACGGCGTTTAATACCCCAGAGGGGCATTCTGAGTACCTAGTGATGCCCTTTGGGCTCACTAATGCCCCTTCCGTCTTCCAGTCCTTCGTGAATGACATTTTCAGGGATTTTGTGGATAAATTTCTGATTGTTTATTTGGATGACATCTTGATTTTTTTCCAATGACTGGGACTCTCATGTGAAACATGTTCGGACTGTGTTCCAGATTTTGAGAGAGAATGCACTGCATGTGAAGGGATCAAAGTGTCTTTTTGTCGTACAGAAGGTCACATTTCTGGGATTCATTTTGTCTCCGTCTGTTATTGAAATGGACCCGGTCAAGGTTCAGGCCATCTGTGATTGGGTCCAACCTACTTCATTAAAGGCTATTCAGAGATTTTTGGGTTTTGCCAATTTTTATCGTAAATTTATTGGTATTTTCTCAGATATTATTAAACCATTGACTGATATGACCAAAAAGGGTTCTGATGTGGTGAATTGGCCTCCTGAGGGAGTTTCTGCGATTCAGAAACTTAGGCAGAGATTCACTTCTGCTCCTGTTCTACGGCAGACTGATGTTTCTCTACCGTTTCAGGTGGAGGTTGATGCCTCTGAAATTGTGGCAGGTGCCGTTTTGTCCCAAAGAGATCCAGAGACCTCTAAGAGTAACCCTTGTGCCTTTTTCTCTCGAAAATTTTCTCCAACTGAACGTAATTATGACGTGGGTAATCGGGAGTTATTGGCCATGAAGTGGGCCTTTGAAGAGGGGAGACATTGGCTGGAAGGAGCCAAACATCAGGTGGTGGTCCTCACGGACCATAAGAACCTGGTTTATCTCGAATCAGCCAAGCGACTTAATCCTAGACAGGCCAGGTGGGCCTTGTTTTTCACACGTTTAATTTTGTGGTTTCTTTTCTTCCTGGCACTAAGAATGTTAATGTGGATGCCCTCTCGAGGAGTTTCTTTGCGGACTCTCCTGAGTTATCTGATCCTGCTGTTATTTTGAAAGAGGGTGTAGTACTTTCCGCCATCTCGTCCAATTTGAGACTGGCTCTGGAAGGGTGTCAGGAGGATAAACCTGAGCACTGCCCTATTGGGAAATTGTTTGTCCCAGACCAGTGGAAGAAGAGTGTGATGTCTGAGATTCATTGTTCCGCGTTGGCCGGTCATCCCGGGATTTTTGGTACCAGAGACTTGGTGAGTCTGTCCTTTTGGTGGCCTACTTTGTCTCGTTACATCAGGGAATTTGTGCAGTCCTGTGGGACTTGCTCTCGCTCCAAGCCTTGCTCTCGCTCTAATGGTTTGTTGATGCCATTGCCTGTGCCCAAGAGACCATGGACCCATATCTCTATGGATTTTATTTCCGACCTCCCTGTTTCTCAGAAAATTACCGTTATCTGGGTAATCTGTGATAGGTTTTCCAAGATGATACATCTTGTGCCATTACCTAAGTTGCCTTCCTCCTCCGAATTGGTGCCTTTGTTCCTTCAGCACGTGGTTCGGTTACATGGCATTCCGGAGAACATTGTGTCTGACAGAGGAGTCCAGTTTGTTTCCAGATTTTGGAGGACATTTTGTTCTAAACTTGGTGTTCAATTATCTTTCTCCTCTGCATTTCATCCTCAGACCAATGGACAAACCGAGAGAACAAACCAGACTTTGGAGACTTATTTGAGATGTTTTGCGTCTGCTGATCAAGATGACTAGGTCTCTTTTTTGCCTTTGGCTGAGTTTGCTCTTAATAATAGGGCTAGCTCTGCCACCTTGATGTCTCCATTTTTCTGCAATTCTGGGTTTCACCCTTGATTTTCTTCGGGGGCAGGCGGAGGCTTTTGTCTGTCCGGGTGTTGACTCTGTTTTGGAGCGTATGCAGCAGATTTGGGACCAGGTAGTGGAGAGGTTGTCTCTCTCTCAGGAGAAGGCCCAACGGTTTGCCAACCGGCATAGGACTGATGGTCCTCGGTTTAAAGTGTGGGGACTTGGTTTGGTTGTCCTCAATAAATATCCCTATGAGGGTTGCATCTCCAAAGTTTAAGCCTAGGTTCCTTGGACCTTATAAGATCATGGAGATTCTTAATCCTGTTTCCTTCCGTTTTCTTCTTCCAGGGACATTTAAGATCCATAACGTGTTCCACAAGTCCTTATTGAAGAGGTTTGTCGAGCCAGTGGTTCCTGTGGCTGCGCCTCCTGACACTGTTTTGGTTGAGGGCAATCTGGAGTATGTGGTTGAGAAAATATTGGATTCTCATTATTCTAGACAGAAAATCCAGTATTTGGTTAAGTGGAGAGGTTATGGTCAGGAGGAAAATTCTTGGTTGTTTGCTTCGGACATCCGTGCTAGGAGACTGATCCGTGCCTATCACCGAGCTCATCCTGATCGGCCTGGTTGCACAAGTGAGGGTTCGGTGACCCCTCCTCAAGGGGGTTACTGTTATGAATGTGCTAGAGATGGTTTCTGAGCAGAGGCTCCCTCTGGTGATTACAGACAGTAGTGAACCTTCCAGCGAGGAATGGCATTCTGGGATCACTGACTGGACTGATATAAGGGAGGTTCCCTCCCATGATGGTCGCCGGTGACCAATTGTTCTTGTCTCAATTGTGGTTCCTGGTTCATTTGGAAGTTTGCTGGAGTCTTGCCTGCATCTCCTGCTTTCAGATAAGATATTTTCTGCTTTTCTTTTTGTGCTTGCTTTTTGCATAGTTTTCTGCACTTTTGTGGGGTCTGTCGGGTCCCCTCCTTTTTTCAGTGGCTGCGGCTTAGTTTTGTTACACCAGAGATCTTATTTAGGTGGTGGAGATCGTGTGATCTCAGGTTTTTTTGCAATCAGAAGAGTTGGTATGTTTTAGGGTTTTTTTTGGATTGCAGTCAGAATTCTTTCCCGTACTTTTCTATCTAGACAGATTGGGCCCCAGCATTTGCTCATTCTATTTCTGTCTGTGTCCGTGCTTTCTTCTTGTCTAACCGCCATTACATGTTTGGGGGCTTCCTATTTTCTTTGGGGATCTGCTCCGGGGCAGATAGCTTTTATCTTTCTGCCTTTAGGTGTAGTTATCTCTCAGGCTGTGACGAGGCGTCTAGGATAAGCATAGTAACGCTCCACGGCTACCTCTAGTTGTGTGGTTAGTTCAGGTTACTGCAATCCAATAGGTTCCAGCCTCTCTGGTGTATTGCCGTTTTTGATTTTTCTCCTCAGCTACCTAAACATAACACGGAGATTTACAATTACCCCTAGACTGTATACAGCTGTAATCTTCTGATACATTACCCTTTTTCTGCTTTTTATATTCTGGTCTAATCCATACTGAGCCTGAGAGCATCTGTGTGACTCCTGAAATATATAAGGAGATTGATATTTTCCCCAATAATATATACACCTGGCATCTTCTGATACAGTAATCTTTTTCTGCTTTTTATATTCTTTTCTAATCCATACTGAGCCAGTGAGTGTCTGTGTGTTACTCCGGAAATATATACGGAGATTTACAATTACCCTAGACTGTATACAGCTGTAATCTTCTGATACATTACCCTTTTTCTGGTTTTTATATTCTGGTCTAATCCATACTGAACCTGTGAGCATCTGTGTGTTACTCCGGAAATATATACGGAGATTTACAATTACCCCTAGACTGTATACAGCTGTAATCTTCTGATACATTACCCTTTTTCTGGTTTTTATATTCTGGTCTAATCCATACTGAACCTGTGAGCATCTGTGTGTTACTCCTGAAAATATATACGGAGATTTATAATTACCCCAACACTGCATACAGCTGTACGTTTCTGATACATTACCCTTTTTCTGCTTTTTATATTCTGGTGTAATCCATACTGAGCCTGTGAGAGTCTGTGTCTGACTCTGGATATATATGGAGATTTTAAATTACCCCAACACTGTGTACAGCTGTACGCTTTTGATACATTACCCTTTTTCTGCTTTTTATATTCTGGTCTAATCCATACTGAGCCTGAGAGCATCTGTGTGACTCCTGAAATATATAAGGAGATTGATATTTTCCCCAATAATATATACACCTGGCATCTTCTGATACAGTAATCTTTTTCTGCTTTTTATATTCTTTTCTAATCCATACTGAGCCAGTGAGTGTCTGTGTGTTACTCCGGAAATATATACGGAGATTTACAATTACCCCTAGACTGTATACAGCTGTAATCTTCTGATACATTACCCTTTTTCTGGTTTTTATATTCTGGTCTAATCCATACTGAACCTGTGAGCATCTGTGTGTTACTCCGGAAATATATACGGAGATTTACAATTACCCCTAGACTGTATACAGCTGTAATCTTCTGATACATTACCCTTTTTCTGCTTTTTATATTCTGGTCTAATCCATACTGAGCCTGTGAGAGTCTGTGTCTGACTCTGGATATATATGGAGATTTTACATTACCACAACACTGTGTACAGCTGTACGCTTTTGATACATTACCCTTTTTCTGCTTTTTATATTCTGGTCTAATCCATACTGAGCCTGAGAGCATCTGTGTGACTCCTGAAATATATAAGGAGATTGATATTTTCCCCAATAATATATACACCTGGCATCTTCTGATACAGTAATCTTTTTCTGCTTTTTATATTCTTTTCTAATCCATACTGAGCCAGTGAGTGTCTGTGTGTTACTCCGGAAATATATACGGAGATTTACAATTACCCCTAGACTGTATACAGCTGTAATCTTCTGATACATTACCCTTTTTCTGGTTTTTATATTCTGGTCTAATCCATACTGAACCTGTGAGCATCTGTGTGTTACTCCGGAAATATATACGGAGATTTACAATTACCCCTAGACTGTATACAGCTGTAATCTTCTGATACATTACCCTTTTTCTGCTTTTTATATTCTGGTCTAATCCATACTGAGCCTGTGAGCGTCTGTGTGTTACTCCGGAAATATATACGGAGATTTACAGTTACCCCTAGACTGTATACAGCTGTAATCTTCTGATACATTACCCTTTTTCTGGTTTTTATATTCTGGTCTAATCCATACTGAACCTGTGAGCATCTGTGTGTTACTCCTGAAAATATATACGGAGATTTATAATTACCCCAACACTGCATACAGCTGTACGTTTCTGATACATTACCCTTTTTCTGCTTTTTATATTCTGGTGTAATCCATACTGAGCCTGTGAGAGTCTGTGTCTGACTCTGGATATATATGGAGATTTTAAATTACCCCAACACTGTGTACAGCTGTACGCTTTTGATACATTATCCTTTTTCTGCTTTTTAAATTCAGGTGTAATCCATACTGAGCCTGTGAGCGTCTGTGTCTGACTCTCAAAATATAGGCAGAGATTTAGAATTTCCCCTTCACCGCATACAGCTGTACACTTCTGATACATTACCATATATCTGCTGGTATTTTGGGTACATTTTCCCAAACATGAGGAAGTGCAAAGGGAGAGCTGCAAAAATGTACAGTCAGTCTGGGTAATTGTACATGTGGATGGCAATAATGGAAAGCTGATAATTAAAGTTTGCCAACAGCCTCCGAATATAGCTGGACCGGTAGAGGAGGAAACGCTGCAAAAAATTGAAAAGGCACCAAATAATAATAAAGTCTGTATTTTGGGGAATTTTAACTATCCAGACATTCAATGGGACACAGAATCTTCTGGTTATACTAAAAGCTGCAAGTTCTAATCCACAGTTCAGGACAATTATCTCTCTCAGCTGGTAGATGAATCGACCAGGGGAGGTAATCTGCTGGATCTGGTGCTGTCAAATAGGCAAGATACAATTTCATATCCACAGGTCAGGGAGCATTTGGGAAGCAGTGATCATAATATGGTAAGTTTCAATGTAATTTTCAATCAAACATTTCAAAGAGCAAATGCCAAATCCTGGAACTTTAGGAAAGCAGATTTAATTAAATTTAAGGAGGATTTTAATTGTGTAGACTGAGATCCAGTCAAGGTAACTGCGGATATAGACTATAAATGGGACATGTTTAAGGAAATATGCTAGAATCCTGTAGAAAACTTGTACCCTTTGGAAATTAAATGTCCAGGAATAAAATGAAACCATTATGGATAAATAAGAAAGTGCAAAGTTTAATAAGACTATATCAAAGGGCATTCAAAATCTTGAAGGCCGAGAATACAGAAATAGCATTTCAGGAGTATAAAGTTCTCAATAAGAAAGGTAAAATAAATCAAGCTTCAAAGTTATATACAGAGAAACAAATCCCAAATTTTTTTTATAAATACATCAATAGCAAAAAGAATAAAACAGATGATATCGGCCCTTTAAAAGAAGATAATAACAAGATAAAAACAAAGAAGAAAGAATAGGCTAAGATATTAAACAGGCACTTTTCATCCATGTTCACCAATGATCTGTCTGTTCCAGGTATCATTCAACAAGGCAAAAATTAAAGTTCACACCTGATATAAAGAAGTATGCCTGCGTCTGAGCAAATTAAATATTGACAAATCCGCTGGCCAGACGGCATTCATCCAAGTATATTGAGGGCATTGAGCTCCATCATTCACAGGCCGCGTCTCATCTTCTTGGACTCTCTTGTAACAGTGGTAGTGTCACAAGATTGGAGGATGGCTGATGTGGTATTGAATTTTAATAAAGGCAAGAATGTTGATCCAGGCAACTACCATCAGGTAAGTCTGACATCAGTAATGTGAAAAGTTTTTAAGGGCATTATAAGAGCTGACCTGCAGAGATATATCACAGAGAACAACGTAATAAATGATAAGCAGCGCGGATTCATAAAAGATAAGTCCTGTCTAACCAACATGTTGGGTTTCTATGAGGAGGTAAGTGCAAATCTGGATGTTAGTAATGCGGCTGAGGAGAGTTATCTGGACTTTGTAAAGGCATTAGATACTGTACCACATAACAGCCTTATACTGAAGCTCCATAAGCAAGGTGTTAGAGCTTGAGGAACGCACAAAATAAATATAGATAATAAGTGCATTCGCAGCCCGAGGTCCACCATGCAGGCAGAGTCTGCTGCTAGTAACATGGCGGTATGGCGAACTCTGTTACTTCACAGAGTCGCAACTCTAGACACTATGGCACTATATGGC
This sequence comes from Oophaga sylvatica, assembly GCA_033576555.1. Taxonomy (NCBI): domain Eukaryota; kingdom Metazoa; phylum Chordata; class Amphibia; order Anura; family Dendrobatidae; genus Oophaga; species Oophaga sylvatica. Next base: position 42,431 of record JARQOD010002868.1, on the reverse strand, counting down.
AGTATAAGCGAGCACTGTTATACCACAGTGTCGCTAAGGTAGCGACGCAGAGATATGGACTGTGTCCTGTTAACTCCACAGGAATGCACAGACAACTGCTGTGCGGACAGCCGTCCGTAGCAACGCAATCAGCAAATCAATCAGACAATCTCCTCACCGGAGAAGCCGGTATTCTAGGGGCTTATTTCAGCCGAGCCCTAAACACGTGCATACAATCTCCTCACCGGAGGTGCCGGTATTCTAGGGGCTTATTTCAGCCGAGCCCAAAACACATGCATACAATCTCCTCACCGGAGGTGCCGGTATTCTAGGGTCTTATTTCAGCCAAGCCCTAACATATGCGTGCAAGATCACACTGGCGCAAAGCACATAATGTAGTTGATACTAGCGCATGGCGGCACGACCATGCCACCCTTTTATAGTAGCAACTACAGGGCCTGCCAGATAAGGACCAATAGGAAACTGTTCCAGAACACAGGAAGTTTCAGGACCTTCCTGGCAGACCAATAGGAGCTGCTGCAGCACCTGAGCATGTGACCCCTGATCTCCAATGAGAGATCCCACCCTGGGCATGCTCAGAAGGGGAAAGCAAGGACTTTGTCCTAAAGACGTCTGCTCGCCGCTAGTGTTGAGCAATACCGCCTGATATCCCGAAATATCGGATCGAATTGGATCGGCCCGATACTCAAAAAGTATACATATATTTATAGTTCATACACTTCTACATAGTAAAATAGCCTCTGATTCAATTGCCGGGCAATGCCGGCTTTTGTGAAAATCAAGAACCACCCGACATGAAATGACACATGGTTTACATAGAGTTAACCATATCATTTCATGTAGTTTGATATATGGTTTCACTAACAATTACATGAGTGTATGTGTGCAAAATTTGACACATGTAGGGGTTAATTAAAGGTGTAAATTCGTTGTAAAAACGCATTTTTTGCTACGAATTTACACCTTTAATTAACCCCTACATGTGTCAAATTTTGCACACATACACTCATGTAATTGTTAGTGAAATCATATATCAAACTACATGAAATGATATGGTTAACTCTATGTAAACCATGTGTCATTTCATGTCGGGTTCTGGATTTTCATAAAAGTCGGCAATTGAATTAGCGGCTATTATACTATGTAGAAGTGTATGAACTATAAATATATACATATTTATATATATATATGTGTCACAAATTAAATGACATGTATATATATATACATTATATATATATATATATATATATATATATATATATATATATGTATATATATATATATATGAGGTGTAAAATTGTTGAAAAAAAAAGCATGTGCTCCCGCCCTATTTTCTCAACCAGACTGACAAAACCAGCAAGTGGGGGCAGATAAAAATAGCCCAGAGAGGGACCATTATTTTTGGGCCCCCCCGGCTACTAACATCTGCCCCCAGACACCTCAGAAAAGGCAAATCTATAAATAGGTTCGCCCTTTCTGGCACTTTGCCCGTCTATTCCTATTGCCCTGTAGTGGTGGCGAATGGGTTAATAAGGGGTTAAAGCCACCTTGCTATTGAAAGGTGACTTTAAGCCAGGTTAATAATTGAGAGCTGTCAATTAGACAACTATCAATTATTTATCCTAATGTATGAAATAAAAATAAAACACATACACTTTAATTAAAAATCATTTTAATGAAATAAACACACAGTTTTTGACCATATTTTATTTTACTGCCATTCCTTGCAAAGCCCTTGTTCACCTGTAATAAAAATAAAATAATAAAGCAACATTATTCTTACCTATCCGATGTTCAGTCAGGACCCCAGATGTAATCCTTCTGAATGGGTTAATGTTTACTGCAGAGACCGCAGCTAATGTTGACAGCCTCACAGTTAACCCCCGACTGAATCATCTCCTCCCCTGGCTGACAGGAGAGGAAGTGGTTAGCATAATTGATTGCTTCCAACTTTCACTTCAGGTCAGCCAGGGACACCGCACAGCATCAGTGACGTCAGAGGGAATCCCGGCTGACCTGAAGTGAACTGATTAACAAAAATAGGGGATCCCCTCGAAAAAAAAAATGGCGTGGGGTCCCCCCTATTTTTGTTAACCAGCCTGATAAAAGCTGACTACTGAGGCCTGGTTTTTCAGGCTGTTAAGGAGCCAATATCCATGGACCTTGCAAGCCTGATAATACCAGGCCACAGCAGTCTGCTTATCTTGGCTGGTTAACAAAAATAGGGGATCCCCTCGAAAAAAATGCCATGGGGTCCCCCCTATTTTTGTTAACCAGCCAGATGAAGCAGACTGCTGAGGCCTGGTTTTTCAGGCTGGTAAGGATCCAATATCCATGAACCTTGCAAGCCTGATAATACCAGGCCACAGCAGTCTGCTTAGCTTGGCTGGTTAACAAAAATAGGGGATCCCCTCGAAAAAAAAATGGCATGGGGGTCCTCCTATTTTTGTTAACCGGCCAAGTGAAAAGCAGACTGCTGCGGCCTGATATTAAAAGACTGTCAAGGCCCATGGATTTTGGCCCTCAACAGCCTAAAAATACAAGGCTGCAGCAGCCCCACAATTGGCACATCCAAAGATGCGCCAATTGTGGCACTTTACCCGGCTCTTCCCACTTGCCCTGTAGCAGTGGCAAGCGGGGTAATAAGGGGTTAATGTCACCTTTGACTGATTGGTGACAATAAGCCCGGTTATTAATGGAGAGACGTAAATAAGACACCGATCCATTATTAATCATAAAGGTTGAAAATTTGAAAAAAAAAAAAAAAAAGAATAAAGTCTTTTAATGATATAAAACACAACACAGTTTTCATTATTTTTATTGTACGCTCATCCTGCGACGCCATCGTTCTCCTGTAAAAAAAACAAAAATAACAAACCAACACAAATACTCCCTGTCCGATGCAGTCCAAAATCACGAGTGTCCCACGACGAGTCCAGCTCTGCTACATCTGCATGCCAGGCTGAGCCTGACATCCACATAGAGCAGAGCTGCTTGCCATAGCTGCTTCCCCGGCAGTGACGTCATCGGACTGGTTTATGGCCAGCTGTCGCGAGAGTACAGCTGGCCGAGATTACCCAGTACCCGGCAGCCCGTGCAGTTATCGCAAGATGCTGCACGTGACCACCAGGAAGAGAGGGTAATGGCGGCCATCAAGGAGTTCAGGACGTGACCGCCGGGGATCTTCTGCCATGTAAGTGCTGCTGAAAACCTGACAGACCCGACCGACACTGACAGTGACAGTTTCGGGAAGTTCCTGTGTTACGTACTTCGTTCTGTGACACAGGAATTCCCCATAGACTTTAGATGAAAACTCAGATTCCGGTATCCGATATGAAAAAAATATCGGAACTCAGAATCGGAATTCCCATACTGCGAATATCGGCCGATACCCGATATTTGCAGTATCTGAATGCTCAACACTACTCGCCGCTAACCAGTACTGGCTACAGTAGTAGAGCCTTGAGAGGCAGCAGCAATCCTCTGCACAATGTTAGACTGGGCGAGACGCTGGGACCGACGCCTATGCTGAGCAGAGTCCACTGCGGCCGGAGACGGATGGGAGACCGCAGCAGGGATAGCTCGAGATTCCCCTTGTGCAGAAGCGGGAACTCGACCTCTAACATTACCCCCTCCTAGGGCCCCCCTTCTTTGGGCCTCGCTGCGCTCAAAGGCAGCGATGAGCTGCAGAGCATGAACGTGCTCGGCAGGCTCCCAGGACCTATCCTCAGGCCCATAACCCCTCCAATACACCAACTAAAATCTTTTGCCCCGTACCACCTTACACCCTACGATGGCATTCACCTCATGGTCATCCGTAGACGAACCCGATGTCCCGGCAGATGACTCGGAAAACCGGGACATGAGCATGGGTTTCAGGAGGGATACGTGAAAGGTGTCGGAGATACCCAGGCGTGGTGGAAGAGCCAAACGGTATACCACAGGATTAACCTGTTCGAGGACTTTGATAGGACCCAAGTAGCGTGGTACCAACTTAGTGGACTTAACTCGCAGCCTAATGTTACGGGCGGAGAGCCACACCAAGTCCCCAAGGGCAAATGTCGGAGCGGGGCGCCGATGTGGGTCGGCGGAAGACCTCATCCACTCCTTGGACGCCTGAATGGCATCCTGGGTACGGTCCCAAATGTCCCGTGCCTCCACAGCCCAGTCTGCCACCCAGGAGTCGGCGGAAGACACGGGCATGGGCACCGGAACCCGTGGATGCTGACCGTAGTTTAGGAGGAATGGAGTCTGCGGTGGAGTCAGCCACAGCATCGTTCAGTGCAAACTCAGCCCATGGTAGCAAGGATGCCCAGTCATCCTGCTTGGCTGAGACAAAATGTCGTAGATAGGTGAACAAGGTCTGGTTGGCCCTCTCTACCAACCCATTAGTCTCAGGATGGTACGCTGAAGAGAGATTTAACTCAATATTAAGTAGACGACAAAGCTCTCTCCAGAACCGAGATGCAAACTGGGGACCTCAGTCACTGACAATTTTGTCTGGCATGCCGTGTAGACGGAAGCTGTGCCTAACGAACAACGCTGCCAGAGCCCGTGCAGAAGGTAACCGTGGTAGCGGCACCAGATGCACCATTTTGGAAAAATGGTTGGTGATTACCCAAATGATGGTGCAACCCCGAGACTTGGGCAAGCCCACCACACAGTCCATCCCAACCATCTCCCAGGGCCTGTCTGCCACCGGCAAAGGGTAAAGTAACACAGCTGGCCGTTGTCGTGGAGACTTATTTTTGGCGCAGGAGATACACGCCTGAACATAGTCCCCAACATCACGGACCATATGCGGCCACCAGTATGTCCTCGCCAGCAATTCAGATGTCCTCTTTGCCCCAAAGTGTCCACTCACCCTGGACGAATGTGCCCAAGAGAGTACCTTCGGTGGCAAATTGGTAGGCACAAAAGTTTTGCCCAGGGCCACAGACTCTAGCGAAACCGGGGCCACTGTTCTCAGGCTCTCTGTGGGGACAATAAGCCGAGGCTCTTCCTCCACCTCCTCAGAGGACACCACAGAGCGAGAGAGAGCATTGGCAAGATTGTTCATCTCTCCTGAGAGGAAATGGAGTGTGAAATGAAACCGGGAGAAGAACAAGGACCATCTGGCCTGGCGAGAATTAAGCCGCTGGGCTGTCTGAAGATATACCAAATTCTTGTGGTAGGTGAAGACTTGGAAGGGAAAGCGAGCCCCCTCCAACAGATGTCTACACTCAGAGAAAGCCAACTTCATTGCTAACAACTCTCTGTCCCCGATGGAATAATTCCTCTCCGCTGGTGTGAAGGTCTTGGAGAAGATGAAGCAAGGATGCTTCCGACCTTGAGCATCCTTTTAAAAGAGGACTGCTCAGGCACCAACAGATGAGGCATCCACCTCCAATATGAATGGCTTATCAACATCAGGGCTGTGTAGAATGGGAGTGCTAGCAAACTGAGACTTAATTGAGATGAAAGCCTTGGAGACTTCCTCAGACCACAATTTGGGATTTGCTCCCCTCTTGGTGAGGGCTACCAAGGGAGCTACCAAAGTTGAGAAATGGGGAATGAACTGGCGATAATAATTAATGAACCCCATAAAGCACTGCACTGCTTTAAGGGAATGGGGTTCTTGCCAGTCCATTACAGCCTGTAGTTTGGCAGTATCCATAGCCAATCCCTGGGCGGAGATGATATAGCCCAGGAATGGTAAAGACTCCTGCTCAGACCACAATTTGGGATTTGCTCCCCTCTTGGTGAGGGCTACCAAGGGAGCTACCAAAGTTGAGAAATGGGGAATGAACTGGCGATAATAATTAATGAACCCCATAAAGCACTGCACTGCTTTAAGGGAATGGGGTTCTTGCCAGTCCATTACAGCCTGTAGTTTGGCAGTATCCATAGCCAATCCCTGGGCGGAGATGATATAGCCCAGGAATGGTAAAGACTCCTGCTCAAACACACATTTCTCCAACTTTGCATAAAGGGAATTTGCCCGCAGGAGGTTGAAGACTCTGCAGACATCTCTCCGGTGGGAGTCAATATCTGGAGAGAAGATGAGAATATCATCCAGATAGACTACAACCGAGGTTGAAAGCATGTCCCGGAAGATGTCATTAACAAAGTCTTGGAAAACGGCGGGGACATTACAGAGCCCGAAGGGCATCACCAGATATTCATAGTGCCCATCCCTGGTATTAAAAGCCGTCTTCCATTCGTCCCCTCACGGATGCGAATCAGGTTATAAGCACTCCGCAGGTCTAATTTGGTAAATACCCTTGCTCCCCGGAGCCTATCAAAAAGCTCAGAAATCAGGGGTAACGGGTATTTATTCTTAACGGTGATGGCGTTAAGACCCTGTAATCTATGCAGGGACGTAATTCTCCGTTCTTCTTCTGCAAGAAATAGAACCCCACCCCAGCAGGTGACACTGACTTCCTAATGAACCCTCTTGCCAGATTCTCCTGGATGTATTGGGACATAGCCTCCGTCTCCAGGAGAAAGAGAGGATAAACCCTACCCGAGGCGGTTCTGCTCCAGGCAAGAGGTCAATAGGACAGTCATAGGGGTGGTGAGGTGGAAGAGTCTCTGCAGCCTTTTTGGAGAACACGTCTACATAGGACCAATAACACTTGGGAAGGGAAGTGAGAGCTGCGGGTATCTCTGTAGTAGTAACCTGAACACTCTCCCTCACACATCTACCTCTACAAGACTCACTCCAACCCCGTATCTTCCCAGAGGACCACTCAATATGTTGGGAGTGAAGACGAAGCCAGGGTACTCCCAGCAGGGCCTCATCTATACCCTCAGGAAGGACAAGGAAAGAGATAATCACCTGATGGGAAGGAGACATAGCTAATGTGAGAGGGATTGTCTGATGTGTGATCTGTGAGGGCAGTATGGATCCATTCACCGCTCGAACCGTCACCGGTTTGGCGAGCATTAACTGAGGTATTGTGTGGCGGAGAGCAAAGCAGAGGACATAAAGTTTCCCTCTGCTCCAGTATCCATACAAAGCTCAACTGTCAGAGTGGATGGACCAAAAGAGATTGTCCCTTTAAAGGACAGCTTGGAGGCAAATGTTGCTGACTCTAGTGAACCTCCCCTCATGGTCACTAGACACGATCGTGTTCCCGATCGCTGGGGACATCTATTGGCATAATGTCCTAACTGCTGACAATTGTTACAAAGCACGGAGACTCGAACGGGCCGAGAATCAGGTCCCGCTTGAACAACCTTCATGACCGCCAGGGAGGCGCCTGAATGGGAGATTCTAGAGGTTTGGCAAAGGTAGGAGCTAGCCGAAACCTCCGTCTACACTGGACCCTCCTCCAACCTCCGCTCGTGAAAGCAAAGGTCGATGCGGGTAGATATGGAGATAAGCTTCTCCAGTGAGGCAGGAATCTCCCTGGTGGCCAAGGCGTCCTTTACATGGTCAGCCAGACCTCTCCAATATACCGGCGTTGCCCATTCCAAAGCTCTGCCCGACAGTAACGACACTATGAAACCCACTTGTGCCTGCTCTGTGGGAAAATGTGCAGCCAGAAGGTAGAGCTGTATAGAGCACTGACTCACGAATCCCGACAATGTTTGCTGTCACCAGAAAACTTGTCTGGAAGCGGGAGATGGGACAAGGTGGGAGCAGAGGTGTTGGAAGACAAACTGGCTGCCGCTGTGCTAGCAGCCTGAACAGCGACTGCGGTCACATCCACAGCTGAGGTTGTGCGCTCAAGAGCCGCCAACCTACCCTCCAGCTGCTGGATGAAATGCCGTAGACGGTGGTCGTCCGTCATTTTACTAGCCAGACCCTGGCGCTAGTATTATGTTAGGGCTGGCAGAACGCACTAAATAAATATAGATAATAAGTGCGTTCGCAGCCCGGGGTCCACCGTGCAGGCAGAGCCTGCTGCTAGTAAGATGGCTGTATGGCGATCTCTGTTACTTCACAGAGTCGCAACTCTAGACACTGTGGCACTATATGGCAGTATAAGTGAGCACTGTTACACCACAGTGTCGTAAGGTAGCGATGCAGAGATATGGACTGTGTCCTGTTAACTCCACAGGAATGCACAGACAACGACTGTGCGGAGAGCAGTCCGTAGTAATGCAATCAGCAAAGCAAGCAGACAATCTCCTCACCGGAGAAGCCGGTAATCTAGGGGATTATTTCAGCTGAGCCCTAAACACGTGCATACAATCTCCTCACCGGAGGTGCCAGTATTCTAGGGGCTTATTTCAGCCGAGCCCTAACAAATGCGTGCAAGATCACACTGGCGCAAAGCACATAATGTAGTTGATACTAGCGCATGGCGGCACGACCATGCCACCATTTAATAGTAGCAACTACAGGGCCTGCCAGTTAAGGACTAATAGGAAACTGTTCCAGAACACAGGAAGTTTCAGGACCTTCCTGGCGGACCAATAGGAGCTGCTGTGACCCCTAATCTCCAATGAGAGAACCCACCCTGGGCATGCTCAGATGGGGAAAGCAAGGACTTTATCCTAAAGACGTCTGCTCGCCGCTAACCAGTACTGGCTACAATAGTAGAGCCTGGAGAGGCAGCAGCAATCCTCTGCACAATGTTAGACTGGGAGAGACTCTGTGACCGACGCCTATGCTGAGCAGAGTCCACTGCGGCTGGAGACAGATGGGAGACAGCAGCAGGGATGGCTCGAGATTCCCCTTGTGCAGAAGCAGGAACTCGACCTCTAACACAAGGACTGGGGCAAAATATATGCAGATGGGTAAGGGATTGTTTTCAGAATTGGTGAGTTCTCCAAATGGGATATAGTCAACAGTGCGGACTGCAGGGATCTGCACTGGAAGAAGTGGGGACCGCAGGGATCCAGGGATCTATACTGGGAGCTGTGGGGACCGCAGGGATCTGTACTGGGAGCTGTGGGGATTACAAGGATGAGTATTTGTAGCTTTGGAGACCACAGTGATCTGTACTGGGAGCATTGAGGACCACAAAGATCAGTGCTGGGAGCAATGGGGACCGCAATGATCTGTACTGGGAGCAGTGAGGATCACAGGGATCTGTGCTGGTAGCAGTAGAGAACGCAAGGATCTGTACTGGGAGCACTGTGGACTAGAGATGGGCAAACTCCTGGATGTTTGTGTCCAGCAGTTTCTGCTGAACAGTTACAAAATGTTCAGGTTCGGGTACCAGAACAGTACCCGAATCCATATCCAATTCACCTGAATGAGGGGCCCGAACATCAAGTGTTTGCCATGCTGTCATGTGCATGGTTCCAACACTGTCAAAAGACAGTGAAAGCACTCAGCTGTGATTGGAGGTATAATGCTTACCTCCAATCACTGGTGTCAGCTGATGGGACTACTGATACTATCATCCGATACCTGCTACAGCTAGTTACAGTGAGAGCAGGTGAGGCGGATGGGAGAATTCATTAGCCACTGCTGTGCTGAAAAGAAATAATTTTAAAAAATGGCATGCGTTCCCCTGTATTTTTGCTTTTTGCTAAACAGCCAGGCAAAACTCACAGCTGGGAGTTTTAACCCTCAGCTGGCAGCTTCAGCAAGGCTAGTTATCAAGAATAGAGGAATCCCCACTCTGTTTTTTTAATTAAATAAATAATTTAAAAAAAACAGCGTGGGATCCCCCCATTCTTGAAAACCAACCTTGCTAGAGCAGAAAGGGGTTGGTATTCCCATGCTTGTAAGGGGCCATGGATATTAGCCCCCCAGCCTAAAAAAAGCAGCCCGCAGCTGCCCAGAAAATGCACATCTGTTAGATGCGCCAATTCTGACACTTTGTCCAGCTATATTTCACTTCTCCTGTAGCGGTGGCAAGTGGGGTGATAGTTGGGGGGTTGATGTCACCTTTGTATTATCAGGTGGCATCAAGCCCCAAGGTTAGTAATGGAGTGGCGTCACTAAGACACCACCATTACTATCCCCATAGTAACATTGTAAAAAAACACAGACACCAGGAAAAAGACCTATAGTTGAAAGAATGACACAGACGCCTTTAAAAATCTTAATTAAACTCTCACAATGCTGGCGGGGATCTCACTGAGGTCACCGCAGTTCAGCCAGGCTGGCAACGGAGCATCAATGAACTGACATAACTTCAATGACGTGACCACTGGTCACTGAGTCTCAGCTCACAGTAGTTCATTCCCGAGTGTTTCTCAGCCTGAAAGGTTGCATCTTGGCACTGTAATGTAGTAATGGCACCTGTTTTAGAGTGTTATCAGTATAAAAGACTTATGTCCACAACCTCAAATAGTCACACTCCAAACTCCACTTTGGTGAAGTCCAAAAAGCTGTCGAAGGACACCAGAAAGAAAATTGGAGCCTTGACCCAGGCTGAGAAGACAGAATCTGCAATAGGCAAGCAGCTTGGTGTGATGAAATCAACTGTGGGAGCAATATAAAAAAATGTAAGACATACAAGACCACTGATAATCTCACTCAATCTGGGGCTCCACACAAGATCTTACCCCGTGGGGTCAAAATGATGATCACAAGAATGGTGAGCAAAAATCCCTGAACTACACAGGGCAACCTAGTGAATGACCTGCATAGAGCCCGGACCACCGTAACAAATGCTACCATCAGTAACACACTAATAAGCCACCAGGGACTCATATCCTGCAGTGCCAGACATGTCCCCCTGCTTAAGCCAGTGCATGCAAAGGCCTGTCTGAAGTTTGCTAGAGAGCATTTGGATTATTCAGAAGAGTATTCGGAGAATGTCATATGGTCTGATGAAACCAAAGTAGAACTGTTTGGTAGAAACAAAACTTGTTGTGTTTGGAGGAGACAGAATGTTGAGTTGCATCCAAAGAACTCGAAACCTACTGTAAAGCATGAGGGTGGCAACATCATGCTTTGGTGCTGTTTCTTTGCAAAGTGACTAGGACGACTAATCCATGTACATGAAAGTTTTATGAGATTTTGAGTGCAAACCTCCTTCCATCAGCAAGGACATTGAAGATGAAATGTGGATGGGTCATTAGCATGATAACGATCCTAAGCACACCACCAGGGCAATGAACAAGTGGCTTTGTAAGAAGCATATGAAGGTCCTGGAGTGACCTAGCCAGTCTCCAGATCTCAGCCCCACAGAAAACCTTGGGAGGGATTTGAAAGTCTGTGTTGCCCAGTGACAGGCCCAAAACATCACTGCTCTAGAGGAGATCCACATGGAGGAATGGACCAACAGACCACCAACAGTGTGTGCCAACCTTGTGAAGATTTACAGAAAACGTTTGACCTCTGTCATTGCCAAGAAAGGATATATAACAAAATATTGAGATGAACTTTTGTTAATGACCAAATACTTATTTTCCACCATAATTTGCAAAATAAATCATGCCAAATCAGACAAGGTGATTTTCTGGATTTGTTTTCTCCTTTTGTCTCTCATAGTTGTGGTCTACCTATGAGGTCAGTTACAGGCCTCTCTCATCTTTTTAAGTGGGAGAATTTGCACAATTGGTGGCTGACTATATACTTTTTTTCCTAATGTATATATATATACATATATATATATATATATGTATATATATATATATATATATATACTGTATATATGTATGTCTTTATATTTCATAGAGAGAAAGATAGAAGAATAGCCGGTAATTCATTTGTTGGCTTCTGTAAATTCACTGCAGGAGCCGACAGGATAGGAGGGTTGGATTACATACAGTAAATCCATATAGAATGTAGAATAGGTAGATATACACATGTTGATGACAAATACAATTAGTACAGTGTGTGTGCAAAATTCTGGACATGCACTTAATGAATAAAAGATTATTTTACGGAAAAAAATGGTGTGGGATCCACCTATAATATTATAGCCAGCAATGAGTATGCTGACAGCTGAGGGCTGATGTTAATAGCCTAGAAAGGGGCCATGGATAGTGCCCCCCCCCACCGGCTAAAAACATCAGCTCTCAGCCGCCCCAGAAAACGCACATCTCCACGATGCACCAATTCTGGCACATAGCCTTGCTCTTCCCACTGTCCTGCAGCGATAGCCCCTTTCTAGGCTGTTAATATCAGCCTTCATCTGTCTGCATACAGCCCTCATCTGTCTGTCTGTCTACAAGTAAGCTGAGCAGCAGTACTCAATGTCAAGCAGCAGCTTCAAAATAAATAAGATTTTAGGATGCACAAAAGGAGATAAAATAGGTGATTCAAACATATTGCTAACCCTTAATAAATAAATTGTGAGGCCACATCTAGAAAATGGGATGTGATTTTGGGCTCCACATTTTAAAATGGATGTTCAGAAGTTTGAGTCAGATCAAAAGGTGTCAACTAGATTTTTACATGGGATGGAGGTCACTAATATGATGAGAGGTTGGAAAAGTTGGTTTTGGTTAGCTTACAAAAATGAAGTCTCAAAGGAGATCTCATTTATACGTAAAAATATATGTGTGGTCAGCACATGACTTATTCCATCCAAAGACCGTGCTAAGGACCATGGGGCACTTATTACGGGTGGAAGAAAGACAATTCCAATGGCTAAGTAGGAAAGGGTTCTTTATTAGAGATGAGCGACTTTTCCTTTTTTAAGGTCGAGTCAGGTTTCATGAAACCCGACTTTCTCAAAAGTCGGGTCGAACGAAATCGGCCGACTAACGGGAAAAGTCGGGGATCCGACTGAAACACGAAACCCAATGCAAGTCAATGGGGAAGCAAAGTCGCCATGGAGTGGAGGACAGTAAACACACCTACAGTGCCCATTTCAATGCCAACAACATAAATTCTTATTACTTAAGCTTGGCAACCTTAATTCACTTTATAATAATAGTTACGCATTGAAAACTGGGGCAATTTGGCTAAACTTGTAGGGGCGGGTAGGGATGGCTCCCGGTTTTCGTGTTCCCGGGCCAAATAGTGTCAGTGGGCCCCTTTAACACATACCACAATTCACGATGCTCCGATACGGCACAGAAATATAGGTATAGTACAATGAAAAATACTTAACTGCTTACATGACATGACTGATATCTATGTTAAAATCTACAAAAGCTCAAAAACCGGTCACTATATTCCTCCTTACAGTATTATGACCACCACATAGTGCGCCATACAGAATAATGAGCCCCATATATTGCTCCATACAGAATGGGCTCCATAGAGTGCTCCATAAAGAATAGGCCCCATATGTGTCCCATATGATGCTCCATACCCTATATGATGCCCCATAAATAATTATCCCCATATGCTTCTCCAGCATATGATGGGCCCCATGGATGATGCTCCAGTGTCTTATGGGCCAAAATCATGGTCCATATATAATGGGCCCCATTATTAATGATCCAGTGTATAATGGGCCCCGTAAATGCTTCTCCAGTGTATGCTGTCCCCCATTTACAATGCTTCAGTATATGATGGGCCCCATGGATGCTGCTCCAGTGTCTGATCTGACCCATTTAGAATGCTCGAGTATATGATGGGCCCCATATATAATTCTCAAGTGTATAATGCTCCCAATATATTGCTCTAAACATAAAAAAAAAATGAAATACCTCTCCTTGCTGTTCACTGCTATACTCTGGACTCCTCAGCGTCGCCATGTTACAGCTCTCTGCTCTTGGACTGTTTAGGCAGAGGGCGGACAGACGTGACATCATCGCGCTCTCTAAGCTGCATGTCACTGTCAGGAAATGCGGAAGACGTCACAGCGGTGGAGCAGGAAGAGGTAAGTATTGCAAGTGCTGGTGCCCTGAGCAAGCAGGGGGGGGCAACTCGTGGGCGACGCAGTGGCACAGGGCCCCTTATAGTACGCCATTGTGTCTGACGGCGAGTGGGCCAGAGACAATTTTTTGTACTATGAGGGGCCCTGTGCCAGTGCCGTCGCCCATGAGACAGCCCCCACCTCACATGCTCAAGGAATCGGCACTTCCCGGGTGCGCCAGGTTCTCACGCCGGCCCTGGGGGGGATTTGTAGGTTTTGTAGTCTGTCCACGCTTGCAAGTGCATGTTCATTAAATGTCTAAGTATGCAACTGGTATTCAAATTTCTGCAATTTTTCCCTCGGCTAAAGGTCCTTCCGCACTTCTTACAGATAACCTTTGACTCATCAATAGGATTTAGGTAAAAAAAGTGCCACACTGCACTCTTCCTACTATGGTATAAATTTTCAGGGCTTGCACGCTGTGCTAATTTGACCGTGTGGACAAGCTGTCCTGCAACTCTTTTTTTTTTTTTAACACCTTTTTGGACTGCTACAGGACTGCCAGATAACCGCTGCTGTGATGTCGATACCTGCTGCGGATCTTTCTCCTCTTCTGAGCTATAGCCAGCGGCACCCTCTTCCCCACTGGATGCCAATCCGGGTCAACAACTGGATCATCCATCACCTCCTTTTCAATTTCATCTGCACCATCCTCTGTGTCACCGTGTAAGGTGGTATAGTATGCAGGAAGGGGCATCTGAGTTTCATCAGGGTCACATTCTGGCTCAGTAAACTGCAAGGGAAATGTAATGCTCTGGTTGAATGTACCAGCAGAATCATCCAGCAGTGGCTGTGCATCAGTGCACTCCATCTCTGATTCATGTTGGACTATAGAATTCAGGATTTGAATTGATAACCCAGGCATGGTTTGTGAAAAGAGCTCCATGGAGTAATCTGAAGCGTGGGCTGCAGCATCCTTCACTTTTAGAGGGGGTGAAGGACACAAGGAAAGGTGTTATTCCTGACCAGGAGCCTGCACTGACGACTCAGTGCTTGCATTTTTTGAAACTTCAGAAGAGGAGGCGATAGAGCTGGAGGCTGTTTCGGCAATGTAAGCCAAAACCTGTTCCTGATACTCCGGCTTTAAAAGCGGTTTACCTACTCCCAGAAAAGGGAACCTTCCAGGCCTTCTGGAGCCAGACCATGACGCAGGCTAAACACCACCTGCCTTAGGTGCTATTGTGCTTTAGTCACAACCAGCAGATGCACCACCACCACCATCAGTACCAGCTGGCCCACCCGCCCACGTCCGCGGCTTCTTCCACCATACTTCCTCATGTTTTTGAAAATGTACCAAAAATACCAGCAGATATATGGTATTGTATCAGAAGCGTACAGCTGTATACAGTGTTGGGGTAATTTTAAATCTCCTTATAGACTTCCAGAGTAACACACAGACGCTCACAGGCTCAGTATGGATTACACCATAATATAAAAAGCTGCAAAAGGGTACTAAATCTAGAGATAACAGGTGTATATAGTTAAGGGGTAAATTGTAAATCTCGTATAGATTTCCGGAGTAACACACAGACGCTCATAGGCTCAGTATGGATTACACCAGAATATAAAAAATAGAAAAAGGGTAATGTATTACAAGCGTGCAGCTGTATACAGTGTTGGGGTAATTTTAAATCTCCGTATAGATTTCTTGAGTAACACACAGACGCTCACAGGCTCAGCATGGATTACGCCATAATATAAAAAGCTGCAAAAGGGTACTAAATCTGAAGATAACAGGTGTATATAGTTAAGGGGTAAATTGTAAATCTCCGTATAGATTTCCGGAGTAACACAGATGCTCACAGGCTCAGTATTGATTACATCAGAGTATAAAAAGTAGAAAAAGGGTAATGTATTACAAGCGTACAGCTGTATACAGTGTTGGGGTAATTTTTTAATCTCAGGATATATTTCTGGAGTAACAGACAGATGTTGATAGGCTCAGTATGGATTAGACCACAATATAAAAAGCTGAAAAAGGGTACTGTATCACCAGATAGCAGGTTTATAAAGTATAGTGGAAATATTCAAAATCTCCGTATATATTTCAGGAGTCAGGCACTGATGCTCTTAGGCTCAGTCTGCATTACACATGAATATAATAAGAAGAAAAAGAGGTACTGTATCAGCAGATACCAGGTATATATAGTATAGTGAAAATATTATAATTCTCAGTATATATTTTAGGAGGCAGCCACTGACGCTCTCTGGCTCAATAAGTATTACACAATAATCTCAAAAGCTGAAAAAGGGGTACTGTATCAGCAGATACCAGGTATATTATTATTATTATTATATATTTATATAGCGCCATTTATTCCATGGCGCTTTACATATGAAAAGGGGAAAAATATAGACAGATACAATAAACATGTGCTAGACAAGGGACGCATAAGTACAGAAGGAGAGAGGACCCTGCCCGCGAGGGCTCACAGTCTACAGGGATGGGTGAGAATACACTAGGAGAGGGTAGAGCTGGTTGTGCGATGGTTCAGTACACTGAGGATCATTGCAGGTTGTAGGCTTGTCGGAACAGGTGGGTCTTCAGGTTTTTCTTGAAGGTCTTCGTTGTTGGTGAAAGTCTGCTGTTTTGCGGCAGAGAGTTTCAGAGTATGGGGGAAGCCCGGGAGAAGTCTTGTATGCGGTTGTGGGAAGAAGAGATGAGGGGGGAGTCGAGATGGAGATCTTGAGAGGATCGAAGGTTGCGTGTGGGTAGGTAGCGGGAGACCATGTCACAGATGTATGGAGGAGAAAGGTTGTGGATGGCTTTGTATGTCATGGTTAAGGTTTTGAACTGGAGCCTCTGGGCAATAGGAAGCTAGTGAAGGGCCTGGCATAGTGGGGAGGCAGGGGAATAGCGGGAAGACAGGTGGATTAGTCGTGCAGCAGAGTGTAGGATGGACTGGAGTGGTACCAGAGTGCTAGAGGGGAGGCCAGACAGTAGGAGGTTGCAGTAGTCGAGGCGGGAGATGATAAGGGCGTGCACTAGTGTTTTTGTGGTTTCATGGTTGAGGAATGAGCGGACCTGGGAAATATTTTTGAGTTTGAGGCGGCAGGAGGTGGCGAGGGCTTGGATATGTGGTTTGAAAGAGAGGGCAGAGTCGATGATCACCCCAAGGCACCGAGCATGTGGGACTGGGGAAAGCGAGCAGCCATTGACATTGATGGATAGGCCTGGTGGAGGGGTAGAATGAGGTGGGGGAAAGATGATGAATTCTGTTTTGTCCATGTTCAGTTTGAGAAAGCGAGCAGAAAAGAAGGCTGAGATAGCAGACAGACACTGTGGGATTTTGGTCAGTAGGGAGGTGAGGTCAGGTCCAGATAGGTAGATCTGCGTGTCATCGGCGTAGAGGTGATACTGCAAGCCGTGGGATTCTATGAGCTGTCCCAGGCCGAAGGTGTAGATGGAGAAGAGTAGGGGTCCTAGGACTGAGCCTTGGGGAACACCGACAAACAGGGGGCGAGGTGAGGAGGTGGTGTGTGAGAGGGAGACACTAAATGTTCGGTCTGTTAGGTATGATGAGATCCAGGATAGGGCCAAGTCTGTGATGCCAAGAGATGAGAGAATCTGTAGGAGGAGGGAATGGTCTACGGTGTCAAAGGCAGAAGACAGGTCCAGGAGAAGGAGGACAGAGGTACATATACAGGTATATATAGTATAGTCAAAATATTCTAAATCTCCGTATATATTTAAGGATGCAGACACTGATGCTCTCAGGCTTAGTATGGATTACACAAGAATATAAGAACAAAAAGGGGTACTGTATCAGCAGATACCATGTATATATTGTTAAGGGCCTGCGGTCCACCGTGCAGGCAGAGCTTGCTGCTAGTAAGATGGCGCAAATAGGCAGTATGAGCGAACTCTGTTATCCTGCAGAGTCGCAGATGTAAACGCCATAGCACTATCTGGTGGTATGGGCGAACTCTGTTATTCCACAGAGTCGCTAACTAAAATGCTGTAGCGCAATATGGCGATATAAGCAGACTCTGTTAATTTACAGAGCCGCTGTGACAAAGACTGTGTCCTGTTAGACTCACAGGGGACAGAGATGACTGCTAAGCGGATTGCAGTCTGTGGTCATGCAATCAGAACACAAGCAATCATCTTCTCACCTAAGTAGCCGGTATTCTAATGGCGTTTTCAGCCGAGCCCTGAACACGTGCATACAAAACTCCTCACCGGAGGTGCCGGTATTCTAGGGGCTTATTTCAGCCAGAACTAACCACATGCATACATGACCACACTGGCGCAAGCACGTAACAGATTTGATACTAGCGCGCCGTCGTGCGGTCACGCACACCTTTCATAGTAGCAGCTACTGGACCTTCCAGAAAAGGACCAATGGGAAAGCTGCTCCAGAACTAAAGCAGCTTCAGGACCTTCCTGGAGCATCAATGGGAGTCGCTGCAGTACCCGACCATGTGACCCATGATCGTCTATGAGAGATCTTACCCTGAGCATGCTCAGAAGGGAACACACAGGACTTAGTCCCAACTACGTCTGCTTGCCGTTGACCTGCACTGGTTACAATGGCAGGACCTGGGGAGGCAGCAATCATCCTCTGCACAGTATTAGACTGGGCGAGACACTGGGACCGACGTCTCTGCTGAGCAGGCTCCACTGCTGCCAGAGACGGATGGGGGACCGCAGCGAGGATGGCTCGAGATTCCCCTTGTGCAGCAGTGGGAACTCAATCCCTAACGTATATAGCATGGGGAAAATATTCTAAATATCAGTATATATTTCTGGAGGCAGCCCTGACGCTCTCAGTCTCAGTATGTATTACACAATAAAATAAAAAGGGTACTTTTCACCAAATACAAGGTATATATAGTACAATGAAAATATTATAAGTCTCCGTTTATAATTCAGGAGGCAGACAATGAAGCTCAAAGGCTAAGTATGGATTACACAAGAATATAAAAAGCTGAAAAGGGTAGTGTTTCACCCAATACAAGGTATATATAGTATAGTGAAAATATTCAAAATCTTCGTACATATTTCAGGAGGCATACAATGACGCTCACAGGCTCAGTATGGATTATACAAGAATATAAAAGTTTGGGGGTGGAGGAGGAGGGGGGTACAGCCCAGATAGGGAGGTAGCAAAAATGGCATATGTTGAGGTGTATAATAGACGTAAAGCAGCTGCAAATGGATTAATTGGAGAAGTCCGAGGAAGAGGAGGCTAAACAAAGGGGTACTGTAGCACCAGATGCAAGGTAGTATAGTGAAAATAATCTAAATCTGCATATAATATTTCAGGAGGCAGACTTTGACGCTCTCAGGCTCAGTATGTATTACACAATAATATAAAAAGATGAAAAAGGGTAGTGTTTCACCAGATGCAAGGTATATATAGTATAGTCAAAATATTCTAAATCTTCGTATATATTTCAGAAGGCAGACTCTTACGCTCACAGGCTCAGTCTGGATTACTCAAGAATATAATAAGAAGAAAAAATGGTACTGTATCAGCAGATACCAGGGATATATATAATATACCGAAAATATTCTAAATCTCTGTATATATTTCAGGAGGCAGACACTGATGCTCTCAGGCTCATCATGGATTACACAAGAATATAATAAGAACAAAAAGAGGTACTATATCAGCAGATACCATGTATATATAGTATGGGGAAAATATTCTAAATATCAGTATATATTTCAGGAGGCAGCCACTGACACTCTCATGCTCAGAATGGATTACACAATAATATGAAAAGGGTACTGTTTCACCAGATACAAGGTATATATATATAGTATAGTGAAAATATTATAAATCTCCGCATATAATACAGGAGGCAGACAATGAAGCTCAAAGGCTCAGTATGGATTACACAAGAATATAAAAAGTTTGGGGGTGGAGGAGAGGGGGTGGGCCAGCCTAGATAGGGAGGTGGCAAAAATGGCATATGTTGAGGTGAATAGTGGATGTAAAGCAGCTGCAAATGAATTAATTGGAGAAGTCCGAGGAAGAGGAGGCCAAAAAAAGGGGTACTGTATCACCAGATACAAGGTAGTATAGTGAAAATATTCTAAATCTGCATATAATATTTCAGGAGGCAGACTTTGACGCTCTCAGGCTCAGTATGTATTACACAATAATATAAAAAGATGAAAAAGGGTAGTGTTTCACCAGATACAAGGTATATATAGTATAGTCAAAATATTCTAAATCTTCGTATATATTTCAGAAGGCAGACTCTTACGCTCACAGGCTCAGTCTGGATTACTCAAGAATATAATAATAAGAAAAAATGGTACTGTATCAGCAGATACCAGGGATATATATAATATACCGAAAATATTCTAAATCTCTGTATATATTTCAGGAGGCAGACACTGATGCTCTCAGGCTCATCATGGATTACACAAGAATATAATAAGAACAAAAAGAGGTACTATATCAGCAGATACCATGTATATATAGTATGGGGAAAATATTCTAAATATCAGTATATATTTCAGGAGGCAGCCACTGACACTCTCATGCTCAGAATGGATTACACAATAATATGAAAAGGGTACTGTTTCACCAGATACAAGGTATATATATATAGTATAGTGAAAATATTATAAATCTCCGCATATAATACAGGAGGCAGACAATGAAGCTCAAAGGCTCAGTATGGATTACACAAGAATATAAAAAGTTTGGGGGTGGAGGAGAGGGGGTGGGCCAGCCTATATAGGGAGGTGGCAAAAATGGCATATGTTGAGGTGAATAGTGGATGTAAAGCAGCTGCAAATGAATTAATTGGAGAAGTCCGAGGAAGAGGAGGCCAAAAAAAGGGGTACTGTATCACCAGATACAAGGTAGTATAGTGAAAATATTCTAAATCTGCGTATAATATTTCAGGATGAAGACTCTGATGCTCTAAGGCTCAGTATGTATTACACAATAATACAAAAAGATAAAAAAGGGGTACTGTATGAGCAGATACCAGGTATATATAGTATAGTCAAAATATTCTAAATCTCCGTATATATTCCAGAAGGCAGACTCTGACACTCACAGGCTCAGTCTGGATTACACAAGAATATAATAAGAACAAAAAGGGGTACTTTATCAGCAGATACCAGGGATAAATAGTGTATTGAAAATATTCTAAATCTTCGTATATATTTCAGGAGGCAGACAATGATGCTCTCAGGCTCAGTATGGATTACACAAGAATATAATAAGAACAGAAAGGGGTACTGTATCAGCAGATACCATGTGTATATAGTATGGGGAAAATATTCTAAATATCAGTATATATTTCAGGAGGCAGCCAGTGATGCTCTCATGCTCAGTATATATTACACAATAATATAAAAAGGGTACTGTTTCACCAGATACAAGGTATATATAGTATAGTTAAAATATTACAAATCTCAGTATATAATTCAGGAGGCAGACAATGAAGCTCAAAAGCTCATTATGTTTTACACAAGAATATAAAAAGTTTGCAGGTGGAGGAGGGGGGGTGTGGCAGCCCAGATAGGGAGGTGGCAAAAATGGCATATGTTGAGGTGAATAAAGTACGTAAACAGCTGCAAATGGATTAATTGGAGAAGTCCGAGGAAGAGGAGGCCAAAAAAAGGGGTACTGTATCACCAGATACAAGGTAGTATAGTGAAAATATTCTAAATCTCCGTATATATTTCAAAAGGCAGACTCTGACGCTCTCAGGCTCAGTGTGTATTATGCAATAATATAAAAAGCTGAAAAAGGGTACTGCTTAACCAGATACCAGGTATATACAGTTAGGTCCATAAATATTTGGACAGAGACAACATTTATCTAATTTTGGTTCTAGACATTACCACAATGAATTTGAAACAAAACAAATCAGATGCAGTTGAAGTTCAGACTTTCAGCTTTCATTTGACGGTATCCACATTAAAATTGGATGAAGGGTTTAGGAGTTTCAGCTCCTTAACATGTGCCACCCTGTTTTTAAAGGGACCAAAAGTAATTGGACAAATGACTCCAAGGCTATTTCATGGACAGGTGTGGGCAATCCCTTTGTTATGTCATTCTCAATTAAGCAGATGAAAGGGCCGGAGTTGATTTGAGGTGTGGTGTTTGCATTTGGAAGGTTTTGCTGTGAAGGAAACATGCGGTCGCAGGAGCTCTCCATGCAGGTGAAACAAGCCATCCTTAAGCTGCAGGAACAGAAAAAAAAACATCCAAGAAATTGCTACAACATTAGAAGTGGCAAAATCTACAATTTGGTACATCCTGAGAAAGAAAGAAAGCACTGGTGAACTCATCAATCCAAAAAGACCTGGGAGCCCACGGAAGACAACAGTGGTGGATGATCGCAGAATACTCTCCATGGTGAAGAAGAACCCATTCACAACATCAACTGAAGTCCAGAACACTCTCAGTGAAGTAGGTGTATCTGTCTCTAAGTCAACAGTAAAGAGAAGACTCCATGAAAGTAGATACAAAGGGTTCACATCTAGATGCAAACCATTCATCAATTCCAAAAATAGACAGGCCAGAGTTAAATTTGCTGAAAAACACCTCCAGAAGCCAGCTCAGTTCTGGAAAAGTATTCTATGGACAGATGAGACAAAGATCAACCTGTACCAGAATGATGGGAAGCCAAAAGTTTGGAGAAGAAAGGGAACGGCACATGATCCAAGGCACACCACATCCTCTGCAAAACATGGTGGAGGCAACGTGATGGCATGGCCATGCATGGCTTTCAATGGCACTGGGTCACTTGTGTTTATTGATGACATAACAGCAGACAAGAGTAGCCGGGTGAATTCTGAAGTGTACCGGGATATACTTTCAGCCCAGATTCAGCCAAATGCTGCAAACTTGATTGGACGGCACTTCATAGTACAGATGGATAATGACCCCAAGCATACAGCCAAAGCTACACAGGAGTTCATGAGTGCAAAAAAGTGGAACATTCTTCAATGGCCAAGTCAATCACAAGATCTTAACCCAATTGAGCATGCATTTCACTTGCTGAAATCCAGACTTAAGAGGGAAAGACCCACAAACAAGCAAGACCTGAAGGCTGCGGCTGTAAAGGCCTGACAAAGCATTAAGAAGGAGGAAACCCAGCGTTTGGTGATGTCCATGGGTTCCAGACTTAAGGCAGTGATTGCCTCCAAAGGATTCGCCACAAAATTTTGAAAATAAAAATATTTTGTTTG
Organism: Oophaga sylvatica; assembly: GCA_033576555.1. Classification (NCBI taxonomy): domain Eukaryota; kingdom Metazoa; phylum Chordata; class Amphibia; order Anura; family Dendrobatidae; genus Oophaga; species Oophaga sylvatica. The sequence continues at coordinate 19,550 of JARQOD010002868.1, read as the reverse complement.
GGTTATGTTTATTTGTCCAATTACTTTTGACCTCCTAAAATGTGGAGTGTTTGTAAAGAAATGTGTACAATTCCTACATTTTCTAACACATATTTTTGTTCAACCCTTCAAATTAAACGTTACAATCTGCACTTGAATTCTGTTGTAGAGGTTTCATTTCAAATCCAATGTGGTGGCATGCAGAGCCCAACTCGCGAAAATTGTGTCACTGTCCAAATATTTCTGGCCCTGACTGTATAATAAAGTCAAAATGTTCTAAATCTCCGTATATATTTCGGCAGTCAGACAATGACGCTCTGAGGCTCAGTATGTATTACACATTAATATAAAAAGCTGAAAAAGGGTAGTGTTTCACCAGATACAAGGTATATATAGTATAGTGAAAATATTCTAAATCTCCGCATATATTTCAGAAGTAACACACACAGTCAGAGGCCCAGTCTGGATAACAGCAGAAGATGAAAATGAGAAAAGTGTACTCTCTCAGTAGCGTACAGCTGTATACAGTGTTGGGGGAATTGTAAATTTCCGTATATATTTCAGGAGTAACACAGACAGTCAGAGGCCCAGTCTGGATAACACCAGAATATGAAAATCAGAAAAGTGTACTCTATCAGTAGAGTCCAGCTGTATACAGTGTTGGGGAAAATTGAAATCTGCATATATATTTCCAGAGTAACACACAGATAGTCAGCATGTATTTGTCTGTGATATCAGACGGTGTACGGTCGTGTGAGGAGCGTACAGCTCTATACAGTGTAGGAACAAATGAACGCTCTGTAACTGTGCAGAAAAAAATTCAAGTATTAGTGCTGTGTAGGTGCTGTGTTCAAAAGCAGTCTGCTCATCAGGGTACACACAGCAATAGATAGCAGGCAGCCTAATAATCAGCTCTGCTGCTGCACACAAGAAATTCCTCCCCTCTCACTGGCAGGCAGCCTAAGAACCAGCACTGCTGCAAAGAAGAAATTCCTCCACTGTCACTGCACACTAAGTGTACAGTGAATCGCTATGAGCACAAGCACAAAATTAGTGTAAAAATGCCTGCCTAACTCTCTCCCTGCTGATAAACAGCGTCAGCAACCTCTCCCTACACTAAGATTGGCAGAAGTAAAATGGCGGTCGGCGGTGAGGGCTTTTATAGGCACTGTGATGCCACACAAAGCAAGCCAATCACTGCAATGCCCTTCTCTAAGATGGTGCTGGCCGCTGCCCATGTCATCTCATTGCCCACAGTCTGCGTCCTTGCTTATTGGCTGAGAAAATGCCCTGGAAGCATTATGGGAAAACCGACTTTGGCGCTATGGTCGCCGAACACGTGACCGACCTCACACTATGGTCGGGTTTCGCTCGGCAAAACCCGACTTTGGCGAAAGTCGGTCTTTTTTTAAATTGACCAACCTGTTTCGCTCAACTCTATTCTTTATAGTTAGAGCAGTAAAACTGTGGAATGCCAACCAAAAGAGGTAGTAATGGCCAACACTACAACAGATTTTATATAAGAGCTGGATGATTTCCTCAGGTCACATTACATTGTGGGCTATAGTTGAGTTAGCGACAAAATGAACAATTGATGGAGAAAGATTGAACTTAATGGACCCAGGTCTTTTTTCAAGCCATGTAACTAAGCAACAAAGTAACGATGCACCATCTTCGAGTGAAATTTTACAGCTTTGATTGTAGGACCTTTTATTCAATTATATTACAATATAACATACATGGTAAAAAACATAGTAAAAGAAAAATGGCCGTAGAAGGTCTTAAAATTTGGTAAATGTAATCTTAGATGCATAGCAACACTTGAAAAGTTACACATTAGTCATTAGGCAAATTGCCTCTTCAGAGAAAAAGAGGACTTGAACTCTATAGCGCCACCTATTGGAAGTACCGATCCTACAAGTCACAATCAATCCTTTAACGAGTCTTGCAACATGACTTAGGATTAAAGCCAAATCAGTATCTCAATTTGTAGACACGGTGTTTCGGGCCATTGGCCCTCGACAGTGCAAAGTATGAGATCTGATTTGGCTAGATGAGAGGCTCTGGACTGGGGTCTAAGGGGTAAGGTTTCTCCTTGTGGAGAGTGACATACCAGCTCTGGCTTGTCAAAGTAAGGAGGTTTATTCGCCGTGCAATGCTCCTCTGGGAAATTTAATATGCAAATTGCCTCTTCAGAGAAAAAGACATTAGTCATTATATATTTATTAATTAAAATGACTAAAAAGCAGTACATCAAAATATGATATACACTGCCTTGCGAAAGTATTCGGCCCCCTGGAACTTTTCAACCTTTTCCCACATATCATGCTTCAAACATTTATATACCAAATGTAAATTTTTGGTGCAGAATCAACAACAAGTGGGACGCAATTGTGAAGTTGAACGAAATGTATTGGTTATTTTAAATTTTTTTGGAAATACAAAAACTTTAAACTTAATACTTTGTTGCGCCACCTTATGCTGCGATTACAGCTGCAAGTCACTTGGGGTATGTCTCTATCGGTTTGTACATCGAGAGACTGAAATTCTTGCCCATTCTTCCTTGGCAAACAGCTCGAGCTCAGTGAGGTTGGATGGAGATCATTTGTGAACAGCAGTTTTCAGCTCTTAACACAAATTCTCGATTGTATTCAGGTCTGGACTTTGACTTGGCCATTCTAACACCTGGATACATTTATTTGTGAACCATTCCATTGTAGATTTTGCTTTATGTTTGGGATAAACATATTGTTTGGTATTGTTGCCAAAAAGTTCGATTTTGGTTTCATCTGACCAGAGCACCTTCTTCCACATGTTTGGTGTGTCTCCCAGGTGGCTTGTTGCAAACTTTAAACAACACTTTTTATAGATATCTTTGAGAAATGGCTTTTTTCTTGCCACTCTTCCATAAAGGCCAGATTTGTGAAGTGTACGACTGACTGTTGTTCTATGGACAGACTGTCCCACCTCAGCTGTAGATCTCTGCAGTTCATCCAGAGTGATCATTGGCCTCTTGGCTGCATCCTCTGATCAGTCTTCTCCTTGTTTGAGATGAAAGTTTAGAGGGACGGCCGGGTCTTGGTAGATTTACAGTACAGTGGTTTGAAACTCCTTCCATTTGAATATGATCGCTTGCACAGTGCTTCTTTGGATGTTTAAAGTTTTGGAAATCATTTTGTATCCAAATCCGACTTTAAACTTCTTCACAACAGTATCACGGACCTGCCTGTTGTGTTCCTTGGTCTTCATGATGCTCCCTGTGCTTCAAACAGAACCTTGAGACTATCACAGAGCAGGTGCATTTATACGGAGACTTGATTACACACAGGTGGATTATATTTATCATCAGTAGTTATTTAGGACAACATTGGATCATTCAGAGATCCACAATGAACTTCTGGAGTGAGTTTGCTGCACTGAAAGTAAAGGGGCCAAATAATATTGCACGCCCCACTTTTCAGTTTTTGAATTTTCACAAAAATGTAAAATACCCAATAAATTTCGTTCAACTTCACAATTGTGTCCCACTTTTTGATTCTTCACCAAAAATTTACATTTGGTATATTTATGTTTGAAGCATGATATGTGGGAAAAGGTTGAAAAGATCCAGGGGGCCGAATACTTTTGCAAGGCACTGTAGTTTCTAGAACCTCAGGGGCTCTCCAAATGTGACATGGTGTCCACAATCTATTCCAGTGAAATTTGCACTGCAAAAATAAAATATTTATCTTTCTTTTCTGAACACTGCATTAGCACAAATAGAAGTTTATGACAATAGCCAGTCTCTGTACAATAATCCCATAGAAAACTTATGGAGGGAGTTGAAGCTCCGAGTTGCCAAGCAACAGCCTTAAAACCGAATGATTTAGAGATAATCTGCTAAGAGGAGTGTACCAAAATTCATCCTAACATGTGCGCAAACCTCATGATCAACTACAAAAATCATCTGACTGCTGTGCTTGCCAACAAGGGTTTTGCCACAAAGAAGTCTTCAAACATAGGCTGGACAGACATAGTGAATCCTGCTTTGAGCAGGGGTTTGCACCAGATGACTCAAGAGGTCCCTTCCAACTCTTCCATTCTATGATTCTATGATTCTATTAGGTCTTGCTTGCCAGATGGATCAAATACTTATTTCCCATTGCAAAATGCAAATAAATTTATATAATTTTTACAATGTGATTTTCTGGATTTTATTTTTGATATTCTATCTCTCAAAAAGAGAGCGACTTTGCTTTTTTGGGGTCGAGTCGGGTTTTGGACCACCCGACTTTCGCAAAAGTCGAGTCAAATGAGATCGGCCGACTAGCTTGCGGCAAAAGTCGGATGTTAACAAAAAAGCGAAACCCGACCCCAATGCAAGTCAATGGGGAATAACAGTCGCCATGGAGTGGAGGACAGTAAACACACCTACAGTGCACATTTTAATGTCAACAACATCAATTCTTATTACTTAAGCTTGTCAACCTTAATTTACTTTATAATAATAGTAACGCATTGAAAGCTGGGGGTTATTTGGCTAAAGTTGTGGGAGAAGGGCAGGGTTGGCTCCAGGTTTTTGTGGGCCCCGGGTGACAGATTCTCAGTGGGCCCCTTTAACACATACCACAATTCATGATGCTCCGATACAGCAGAGAAATATAGGTATAGTACAATGCCAAATACTTCACTTCTTACATTACATGAGTGATATCTATTGTAAATTCTACAATAGATCAAAAACCGGACAGTATATTCCTCCATAAAGTATTATGGGCACCACATTGTGCGCCATACAGAATAATGAGCCCCATATATTGCTCCATGCAGAATGTGCTCCATATGATGCTCCATATATAAAGGGCCCTATATGATGCGCCATATAAATAATGAACCCCATATGATGCTCTAGTATATGATGGGCCCCATATGATGCTCCAGTACATGATGTGCCCCATGGATGATGCTCCAGTGTATGAAGGGCCCCATATGATGCTCTAGTATATAATGGGCGCCGTATATGATGCTCCAGTATATAATGGGCCACATGGATGATGCTCCAGTGTATGATGGGCCCCATATATAATTCTCCAGTGTATAATGCTCCCCATATATTGCTTCAAACATTTTTAAAAATGAAAAACCTCTCCTCGCTGGGCACTGCTCTACTCTGGACTCCTCAGCGTCGCCATCTTCCAGCTTTCTGCACTGTGAATGTTCAGGCAGAGGGCGCACAGACGTGACATCATCGCGCGCTCTGACCTGAATGTCACTGTCAGGAAACACGGAAGATGTCACAGCGGTGGAGCAGGTAGAGGTAAGTATTGCAAGTGCTGGAGCCCTGAGCAAGCAGGGGGGGCCACACTCATGGGCGCCGGCACTGTCACAGGGCCCCTTATAGTATGCCAGTGTTTCTGACGGCGAGTGAGCCCCCCCAAATTGCTCAGGGCCCGGCACTTACCCGGGTGCGCCAGGTGCTGACGCCGGCCCTGGGGGTACAGCTCAGTTAGGGAGGTGGAAAAACTGGCATATGTTGAGGTGTAGGCTAGACATTCAGCAGCTGCAAATGGAGGAATTGAAAAAGTCGGAGGAAGAGGAGAACAAAGCGATCCATTTTGCTGGCAACCTATGTGTCATCAGGGGAAGGTGGTACAAAATCCTTTGAAACCCAGGCATGGTTCATTTTAATGAAGGTGAGATCACCTACATTTTGGGTCGACAGCCGGGTCCTTCTTTCTGTCAGGATTGATCCAGCAGCACTGAAGACTCTTTCTGATAGCACACTACCAGCAGAGCAAGCGAGCTCCTGTAAGGCATATTGTGCCAATTTAGGCCAGGTGTCCACTTTACAGGCCCAGTAGTCAAAGGGAAATGAACTGTGAGGGAGAACATCGATAGGGGAGGAGAGGTAATTTTGAACCATAGTTGACAACTGCTGTCTCCTGTCTATTGCAATCGATTCAGTATTACCAGTCGTGTGAGCGGTCCTCGAGAAATCAGTCCACAACATGGTCATGAAACCCCTGTCTCCAACGCCGCTTCGGCTGTGTGCACCAACAACACCTCTTCCATGTTGCCCAGTACGGCTTGTGGTAGAACCTGCACCGCTGCTGTGTGCTGGGAATGCCTCTAACAAACGGTTTACCAGAGTTGCTTGTTTGTTCGCCAATATTAGCTCTAGGTTCTCCTGTGGCATGATGTTCTGTAATTTGCCTTTATAGCATGGATTGAGGATGCTGGCCAACCAGTAGTCGTCATCCTTCATAATTTGGGTAATGCGGGGGTCCCTTTTTAGCATCCGCAAGACATAATCACACATGTGGGCCAATGTTCTAGGTGTCAATGATGTACTACCAGTGGTGGGTGGTGGAGCACTTTCTGCCAAATCCACATCCCTCCAGTCACGCACAAACCCTGTACCTGACCTTGGCGAGCCAACATTTTCTCTTGCCCTCGAGAAGCATCCTTCTCCCCAAAATAATCATCCCCCTCATCCTCCTCCTCTTCCTCCTCCACCTCGTCCAGGACAGTTCCCTGAGCAGACAATGGCTGACTGTCATCAAGGCTTCCCTTCTCCTCCTTCGCTGCAGACGCCTGATCCTTAATGTGCGTCAAAGTTTGCATGAGCAGACACATGAGTGGGATGCTCATGCTTTTGATGGCATCGTCTGCGCTTACCAGCCGTGTGCATTCCTCAAAACACTGAAGGACTTTACCGAGGTCTTTCAGCTTTGACCACTGCACACCTGACAACTCCATGTCTACCCTCAAACTGCCTGCCCGTGTATCCTCCCACAAATGCATTACAGCCTGCCTCTGTTCACACAGCCTCTCAACCATGTGCATGGTGGAGTTCCACCTTGTTGCAACATCTATGATTTGGCAGTGCTTGGGGAGGTGGAGCGATTTCTGCAGCCTCTGCACAGGACTGAAGTCTACGGGCGAGCGACGGATGTGCGAGCACAGTCTTCGCACATTAAGGAGCAGGGCTGTTAACTCAGGATAATTATTTAGGAAGCACTGCATCACCAGGTTCCAGGTGTGAGCCAGGCAAGGTATGTGTTTGAGTTTTGCCAGGGCTATGGCCGCCACAAAATTGCGTCCGTTGTCACTGACTACCTAGCCTGACTCAAGATGTAGACTGCTCAGCCATGATTCAGTTTCTCGCTGCAAGTAGTCGGCCAGTACCTCCGCGGTGTGTCTGTTGTTGCCCAAAGACATCATCTTTAAAACAGCCTGCTGACGCTTACCACTAGCTGTTCGATAGAGGGATACCTCGTGTGCAATACTGGCAGCTGTAGATGGAGTGCTCATGTGACTGCGCTCTGTTGACGAGATTTTGCTTCTGGAGGAGGAGGAGGGTCGAACGCCTACAGCCTACTGTTGCCTATACCGTGGGCTAGGCAGCACTGTCCCACAGCCGCTGTCCCCTGTGGACCTGCATCCATCACATTAACCCAGTGCACAGTGATGGAGACGTAATGGCCCTGGCCATGTCTACTGGCCCATGCATCTGTTGTGAGGTGCACCTTTCTACTCACTGATTGTTTGAGTTCATGGACAATGCGGTCTTTCACATGCAGGTGGAGGGCAGGGATGGCTTTTTCAGAAAAGAAGTGACGACTGGGTAGATCATAGCGTGTGACAGCGTAGGCCATGAGCTCTCGGAATGCTGCGCTTTCAACCAAACGGAAGAGGAACATCTCTAATGAGATCAGTTTGGCAATGTAGGTGTTCAAAGGCAGTGAGGTTTTGTAGTCCATCCACGCTTGCAAGTGCATGGTGTTTACATGTCTAAGCATGCAACTGATATTCAATTTTCGGAGATTTTTCCCTCGGCTAAAGGACCTTCCGCACTTCTTACAGATAACCTTTGCCTCATCAATAGGATTTTGGTCAAAAAAGCGACACACTGCGCTCTTCCTACTATGGGATAAATTTTCAGGGCTTGCACGCTGTGCTAATTTGACTGTCTGGCCAAGCTGTCCTGCAACTCATTTTGCTTTTTTAACATGTTTTTGGACTGCTACATGTTAGGCGTCAAGTTCCCGCTTCTGCACAAGGGGAATTTCGAACCATCCCGGCTGCGGTCTCCCATTCATCTCCGGCTGCAGTGGACTCTGCTCAGCTTAGACGTCGGTCCCAGCATCTCACCCAGTCTAACAGTGTGTAGAGGATTACTGCTGCATCTCCAGGCTCTGCTATTGTGGCCAGTACTGGTTAGCGGCGAGCAGACGTTTTTAGGACAAAGTCCTTGTTTTCCCCTTCTGAGCATGCCCAGGGTGAGTTCTCTCATTGGAGATCAGGGGTCACATGCTCAGGTACTGCAGCAGCTCCTATTGGTCCGCCAGGAAGGTCCTGTGACTACTGGTGTTCTGGAACAGTTTCATTGGTCCTTGTTTCTGGCAGGTCGTGCAGCTGTTACTATAAAAGGGTGGCATGGCTGGGCCGCCATGCGCTAGTGTCAACCATTATATGCTTAGCGCCAGAGTGGTCATGCGTGTGTGTGGTTAGGGCCCGGCTGAAATAAGCCCCTAGAATACCGACTTAATCGGTGAGGAGTTTGGTATGCTAGCTGGTCAGGGTCGGTGTCCTAGATGCCCTAGATTACCGGCATAACCAGTGAGGAGTTTGATTGCCGTATTCAGGGTCTGGCGTTCAGATGCCATAGATTGCAGGTGACTCCCGCGAAGACATTAGCGCATGATCACGTTCTATGTTCGCTTAGCAGTTAACTGTGTACCTGGGTGCCTGACAGGACACAGAAGTTTGTCTCAGCGGCTCTGTGACGTAACAGGGTTCGCTTTCAACGCTAGATAGCAACCTAGCGTGTTTATTTTGCGACTCAGTTGTGTTAAGTGAGTTCGCACACATCGTCATATAGCGCTGCGGCACTCCTAGCGGCTCTGTGGATTAACAGAGTTCGCACATATTGCCACAGCGCGTTATGGCGTTTATTTTGGCGACTCTGCGGGATAACAGAGTTCGCTTCCTGCGCTATTTTACTAGCAGCAGGCTCCGCCTGCACGGTGGACCCCGGGCTGCGAACGCACCTCTCCACATCATATATTTGGTGCGTTCTGCAGACCCTAACACTACGGGCCTGCCAGATAACCGCAGCTGCGAAGTCGATGCCTGCTGCGGATCCTCCTCCTCTTCTGAGCTATTGCCAGCGACACCCTCTTCCCCCAATGGATGCCAATCCGGGTCAACTTCTGGGTCATCCATCACCTCCTCTTCAATTTCATCTGCACCTTCCTCTGTGTCACTGTATAAGATGGTAGAGTATGCGGGCTGGGACACCTGTGTTTCATCAGGATCAGATTCTGGCTCAGCAGACTGCGAGGGCAATGTAGTGCTCTGGGTGAATGCACCAGCAGAATCATATAGCAGGAGCTGTGCATCAGTGCACTCCATATCAGATTCATCTTGGGGAATTTAGGATTTGACTTGATAACCCAGGCATGGTATGTGAAAAGAGCTCCATGGAGTAATGTGAAGTGTGGCCTGCCGCATCCCTCAGTTTTGGTGGGGGTGAAGTGTGAATGACACAAGGAAAGGTGTTGTTCCTGGACAGAAGACTGCACTGACGACTCAGTGCTTGCAGTTTTTGAAACTTCAGAAGAGGAAGCGATAGAGCTTGAGGCTGTTTCAGCAATGTAAGCCAAAACCTGTTCCTAATGCTCCGGCTTTAAAAGCGGTTTACCTTCTACCAGATAAGGGAGCCTTCCAGGCCTTCTGGAGCCAGACGATGACGCGGGCTCAACACCTCCTGCCTTAGGTGCTATTGTGCTTTTGCCACTACCAGCAGTTGCACCACCACCACCATCAGTACCAGCTGGCCTCCCCCCGACCACGTCCTCTTCCACCATACTTCCTCATGTTTGGGAAAATGTACCCAAAATACCAGCAGATATATGGTACTGTATCAGAAGCGTACAGCTGTATACAGTGCTGGGGTAATTTTAAATCTCCGCATATATTTCCGGAGTAACACACAGACGCTCACTCAGTATGGATTTGACCAGAATACAAAAATGCAGAAAAAGGGTACTGTATCAGAAGCGAAAAGCTGTATACAGTGTAGGTGAAATTGTAAATCTCCGTATATATTTCCGGAGTCACACACAGATAGTCAGCATGTATTTGTCCGTGAGACCAGCCGGTACATAGTAGTGTGTGAGGAGCATACAGCTCTATACGGTGTGGGAAAAATAAACGCTCAGTGTCTATGCAGAAAAAAAGAATAAAAGTATCAGTGCTGTGTAAAAAGCAGTCTGCACAGCAGTGTACACACAGCAATACAGCTATCAGGCAGCCTAATAACCAGTGCTGCTGCACACAAGAAAATCCTCCCCTGTCACTGCACACTAACTGTACAGCACAATTGATAACAGCACAAGCACATAAGAACTTCTCTTTATAGCCCCTAACTCTCTCCCTACTGATAAACAGTGTCAGCAACCTCTCCCTACTGTTAAGATCAGCAGAAGTTAAATGGCGGTCGGCTGTCAGGGCTTTTATAGACACTATGACGCCCCCAAAGCAAGCCAATCACTGCTGTTAGGGATCGAGTTCCCGCTGCTGCACAAGGGGAATATCGAACCAGTTCAGCTGCGGTCCCCCATCCGTCTCCGGCCGCAATGGAGACTGCTCGGCTGAGATGTTGATCCCAGCGTCTCGCTCGGTCTAATACTGTGCAGAGGCCTGTTGCTGCCTCTCCTGGTTCCTCTATTATAACCAGTGCTGGAGCAGGCAGCTCTGGGACTAAGTCCTCGCTTTCTCCATCTGAGCATGCTCAGGGCAAGGTCTCCCATTGGAGATCAGGGGTCACATGCTCGGTTACAGCAGTGACTCCCATTGGTCCTCCAGGAAGGTCCTGAAGCTGTTTGTGTTCTGGAAGCAGTTTCCCATTGGTCCTTTTCTGGAAGGTCATGTAGTTGCTACTACAAAAGGTGCGCATGACCGCACGGCCATGCGCTAGTATCAATCCTGTTACACTATCCAGCAAAGCCACTAAAGGAGACTCAAGGTCTCCAAAAATTCAATTTAAACCACAAAAAAACATCAACACTTACCTGCCCAGATCTCAGAACAAATGCACTGCAGGATGCAGCTAGCCCATAAAGCAAGATGTTAGCAGCACAGGTGCAAAATACCAGATAAAACAGCCACTCTCCACATACTTATAAAGGGAGGGGGTGACTGCCCAGTATACAATTGCACAATAAAGGCCCGCATAGGGTGCTGTTCACACAAGGATACTGCATAGTGTCCGGTTCGCAGCCTATTAGTCACGCCCCTACTCTTCGATTAGGCGGGCTGGCCAGTACACTCTCAATGCGCACCAGTTTTGCACCTGTGCTGCTAACATCTTGCTTTATGGGCTGGCTGCATCCTGCAGTGCATTTGTTCTAAGATCTGGGCAGGTAAGTGTTGATTTTTTTTGTGGTTTATATTGAATTTTTGGAGACCTTGAGTCTCTCCTTTAGTGGCTTTGCTGGATAGTGTAGTGTAGGACTTGTAAGCGTTGGGACTAGTGTTGAGCATTCCGATACCGCAAGTATCGGGTATCGGCCGATATTCGCGTTATCGGAATTCCGATACTTAATTCCGATACTTTTTCCATATCGTATACCGGAATCGGAAGTTCCCATAATTCTTTGAGAGGCAATGTGATTTTAGTCAGCCAATGAGGAATCCTACGAAGTGTGGGCACATCCTGTAATGCTGCGGTCATCTTAACTAATGGCATGGCTGTGATTGGCTGCTGAAATGATGTCAGAATGCACTATAAAAGGCGCCGCCGCCATTTTAGCGTCACTGTGCTGTGAACTCAGTAAGGGACAGAACGCTACTCTGCTCACTCTGAGGGACAGTTAGATATTGCGATTTTGTGTACTACTGTGCTTGAGGCAGGCTAGTTTACCAACCGCTGTGTAAAGCTTCATTTTGCCAGTGTTGTTTTAACAGCTCTGTGCAAGGTGTGTGTGTGACAGTGCAGGTGACGCTGCAGTTTGCTCTGCATCCACCGCTGTTTGTAGGCATCTGCACGTGTCACTGACTCTTTTTTTTTTTTTTTTTTTTTTTTATTTTGTGGAATTGGTGCAGCTCCATTATATTAGAAAAAAAAATCAAATCTATTAGTGTGACGTGCTTCCATCCGTATACAATACATTGGTTGCAAACACTATAGAAGTACAGAAAGGAGCTTTTCACAGATTGTGGACAGTTGTGTTTCAGTGTTCACTTCAGTCTGTGTTTTTTACTTTTTTGAGTGCAGATCACGCTCCAGTTAAATGTTCAAGCACTGCTGCTTGTACTCTGCTGAGCGTGTCTCAGTGGCTCATCCTTTTCATTTATCTCCAATTGGTTCTGCTACATTCCATTTAAAATAAATCTAATCTATTAGTGTGACGCGCTTCCATCCGTATACAATACATTGGTTGCAAACACTATAGAAGTACAGAAAGGAGCTTTTCACAGATTGTGGACAGTTGTGTTTCAGTGTTCACTTCAGTCTGTGTTTTTTACTTTTTTGAGTGCAGATCACGCTCCAGTTACATGTTCAAGCACTGCTGCTTGTACTCTGCTGAGCGTGTCTCAGTGGCTCATCCTTTTCATTTATCTCCAATTGGTTCTGCTACATTCCATTTAAAATAAATCTAATCTATTAGTGTGACGCGCTTCCATCCGTATACAATACATTGGTTGCAAACAATATAGAAGTACACAAACGGGCCTTTCACAGCTACTGAACATGGGTTTTTAATTTTTAACTAAAATATGTATTTTTTCAAATGACACAAATATAAGTAATGTTGAAGAGGAATAGTCCTACATCCATTGTTTGCACAATATTACAGGTGTACATCATGTCCCTTAATCAACAATGTATTATTATATTTACTTGTATGCTTTTATTTAAAAGCCAAGAACACAGAAGGATAACCTTCGCACTGCAGCTGTTGTCAAAGTTCAACCCACATTATGCACTTCCAACATTGCAGCATTTGAGGCATGATGTGAGTTGGATTGGTCAAAGTTATGGAGTGAGAAGGTTCACCATCAGTACCCTATAGCATAAGTATGCTTTTGTGTTAGCATTTGTGTTAGACATGTGGATATCTGCCATAATATGTCACAATTATTTAGTTACAGATTTGTTACCAACACTAATCATTGAATGGTTTTAAATTTGACGTTTCACTTGTTTACAGCTTAGAAATAAGGGTGTAGCCTGATATCTATGTGTAGCACTAGCCACTTTAACATGTCATGTTTTTTTAAACATGTGTAGGTAGGTAGCAGTAATTTTTGCCGGACACACAGCAGGGGAACAGCAGGCGTTACTGAACCCCACTATCACTATAGCTTGTGTATTGGTCTGTGGACACGACACTTCTGAGCAGCAACTGGCAGTGTTGTAGCCCAGGGAGTATAGCTCAGGTGGTAGAAAGATGAACATAACAGGAGACATGGAAAACGTTGTCAACCAGTTAGTTAATCTGAAACCGGACAGGCAAATTCAGGCGAGATCCATGCCTAGTTCATTTTCAGAAAAGTAAGCCGTTCTACATTATCGTAGGATAGTCGCATGCAACGGTCTGTTAGTACACCACCTGCAGCAGTAAAGACGCGCTCCGATAATACACTGCCAGCAGATCAAGCCAGCACCTCCAATGCATACTGGCTAAGCTCTGGCCATGTATCCAGCTTAGAGACACAAAACTTGAATGGGGAAGAGCCATCTGGGAGTACACTGAGAGGGCAAGACATGTAGTCTGTCACCATCTTACGGAAATGTTGCCTCCTGCTGACTGGAGCCGTCTCGGATGGTGTAGACATTGGTGGCGCTGCCACAAAACTTCGACACATTTGGAACATACTGTTCTTGCCCTGTGCAGAGGCGCTGCTTGTGCTCCCTCTTGTTGCAGAGCTGTCTCCACTGCCTCGACGCACAGAGCTGCTTTGTAAATCAGTAGCAGCAGCAGTGCTCTCGGCTGGAATGGAGAACATTATGGATTGCACCAGTGTGTCTTGGTACTTCCGCATTTTACGCTCCCGGTTCAACGGTGTGATGAGGCTTTGTAAGTTGTCCCGGTAGCGAGGGTCTAGGAGGGTGTACACCCAATAATCAGACGTGGTGTGAATGTGTTCGATGCGGCGGTCGTTTCTCAGCCACTGCAGCATGAAATCAACCATGTGCTGCAGACTCCCAACTGGCCAAGAAACGTTGTCCCCTGCAAGAGGCGTCATCTCCGCCTGCTGTGCATCACCCCACCTTGGTCTACATACTGACTAGAGCATTGTCTACCTCCCTCTGGAGCGATGTCTTCCTCCTCCATTGACTCCTCCTCATCCTCCTCACAAAGTCCTTCAAATACATATAAATTTACAAAATTTAAAACTCAAAATTTAAAAACTTTGTATCATAATTCTGTAACATCAGTTTATGGAAACACAATAGCATTACAAAAGGATAGACAAAAAATGTACATTATGTGCTTTGTAAATACATTAAAAGTTTGTAATGGTTATGAAAATAGACAGCGACTCTGGAGGTTCAATTGTTGATACAGCATGGTACTTTGAAAGTCCTCCAGCCCTTTGTGAGGAACCACGTTGCGCTGACTGTCCAGAAGGTGATGGAATTTGTGACTCCTCATCCTCCACCTCTTCCAAAACCTCATGCCTTAGTGCTTGCAGTGTTTTTTGAAGCAGGCAGATAAGGGGGACAGTCAGGCTGACTAGTGCATCATCTGCACTCGCCATCCGCGTTGACTCATCAAACGCACGCAAAACGTGGCAGATATCCTTCATAGAGTTATTCGCCACTCATTACACTGGCAGTGGCTGCCCATTCATTATAGGATCCAATTCTAATTACTGGTTCTCACCAACATAGCTCTCCACAGCGCAGCACCCCCCTACATCTCCTCCCTTATTTATATTTATCGGCCTAACCGACTGCTGCACTCTGCAAACGACCTTCGACTAACCTCTGCACTAATCCGTACCTCCCACTCCCAACTCCAAGACTTCACCCGCGCTGCGCCAATCCTCTGGAATGCTCTACCCCAAGAAATTAGGACTATCCGCAATTTGGATGGTTTCAGGCGCTCCCTCAAAACACATTTGTTCACAGTGGCCTATCACATTCACTAATCAAAGTCATTCTATGTGTAATTCTGTGTGTGTAGCCCATTCACTATCTCCATGCATCCCTCACTTCCTTAAAATGGCTGGACCATCATTGTAAAAACACCATTGTATATAAACACCTGTACTTTGTATCTCCCACACCTCATTGTAGATTGTAAGCTTTCACCAGCAGGGGCGGCTGATTTTGCTTTAATTATTGTATTGTTAACGTTGTTACTTATGACTCGTGTTTTGAAACTGTTAAACTGTAAAGCACTGCGGAATATTATGGCGCTATATAAATAAATAATATTATTATTCTTATTATAGAGGCCCACTCAGTAGTGGTGAAGTGTGAACGCCGCAAATTGCGAGTTGACTGCGCCTGATGCAGCTGATACTCCATTACTTTTGGCTGCTGCTCACACAACCGCTCCAACATATGTAACGAGGAATTCCACCTGGTGGGTACGTCACATATAATGCGATGTTCATGAAGGTGAAATCTGCGTTGCAGAGCTGCAATCAGCGATCTGGCCATGCTGGAACGTCGCAAGTGAGCGCACTCTAGGCGGACCTTGTGCAGCAGTGCATCAAGATCCGGATAGTCCCTCAAAAAACTCTGCACGACCAAGTTGAGCACATATGACAGACATGGTATGTGACTGAGGTTGCCAAGGCCCAGAGCTGACACCAGATTTCGGCCATTGTCACACACTACCAAGCCTGCCTGTAGATTCTCTTCCAAAAACCACACGTCGCTCTCCTGCTTTATGGCATTACAGAGCTCCTGCGCTGTGTGGCTAAGATTCCCCATGGAAATTAATTTCAGGATGGCCTGTTGACATTTGGACACGGCTGTGCTCATATCGGTCGCAACAGGTAAACGTTCACGGGTCCATGTGGAGGTAGACCGTGACGGCTCCTGCAGCGATGATTCTGAGGAACTGGAATAGGAGGAGGAATTAATGTGTACAGACTTGATTCCTGCAATCCTTGGAGTTGGCAGAACACGTACAGCGCCACTCGCAAGATCAGTACCCGGCTGCACAACATTGACCCAATGGCCAGTGAGGGAAAGGTATTGTCCCTGGCCATGGGTGTTAGAACCCTCTTGTTAGGTTTTGTTTCAGTTTGCTGGTCACATGACCTTTTTTCCCTATTTAGTCTGGCTCCGCCCTTCTGGCTTTGCTTGACTTCATTGTATTATCTACTGTTAAGCTAGCCAGGTGCTTAGGTGCCTTAATCTGTGAGTTTTGCTTGATGTTAGGATCACAAAGTATTTATTTTTCTGTTTAATTATCCATGCTACAATTTATGTTAGGAGGTGTCCACCTTTTCTCCCAGTCCCTAGATCTTGTAGGATTACTCCCTCGCAACTATAGGTCTTCGTTCACACTAGATGAGGACTTTAGCGGGTCTGGTCGCAGGATCAGGTTCCCCGTTACATCGTAGGGATTCAGCTTAGTTGTATTGTAGGGACAGAATTCCCTTCTTTCCTTACTGGTTGTAGCAGATCATAACAATGGGTACTGGTCCACGCATCGGTGGTCAGGTGGACCTTGCTACTGAGGGCTTTTAGTAGCGCATGTTTAATTTTTCCCTCAACATGCTTTTGCAGACCAGGGACGGCTTGCCTGCTGAAATGAAATCGGCTTGGCACATTGTATTGTGGGATTGACAATGATATTCATGTTACGGAAACTGTCTGTCTCCACCAGCCTGAATCACAGCATTTCAAGGGACAGGAGTTTTGCAATGCCAGCATTCAGAGCCTGTGCTCGTGCATGGTTTGCGGAGTATGGCCGTGTTTTATCCCATGCCTGTGCTACCGCTGGCTGTTTTGTGGCCTGGGAGTGTGAGGATGACAGGGAACTTGCTGCTGTGTGTGGAATAACAGTTTGTCTCTGGACAACAGTGGCCGAGGTTCTTCCATGGCGATCCTGTGAGGAAGCATAACCAGCTGTGTGTGAGCTCGATGAAGAGGCTTCAACACAACCTGAAGATGTAGGTGCTGCTGTAGGTTGGCCTACATCTCCAGTGTGTCTTTGTAACTCAACTACGTGCTTTGTCCGCACATGTTTCCACATATTTGTGGTATTGAGGTGACTGACACTTTTAGCTATTTTTAATTTTTGATTACACAGCTTGCATTTCACATAGCAAATATCATGTGCAAGTGTGTGAAAAAAGGACCACGCAGTGCAAGTCCTGGGAGCGCACGTTTTGACTTTTGGAAGACAACTGCTCCGAACAGGTGCCAAACTGGAGGCTACAGGCAACCGAGTCTGCAGCCTAACTCTCCCTCCTGTTTGTACCGTTGGGGCAATGTCTTCCTCTATCTTCCTTCTATCACTAACCATTTCTCTAGGCCTCTCCCAGCTTTCAACCAAAGTACTGGTTCTCACCCACAAAGCTCTCCACAGTGCAGCACCCTCCTACATCTCCTCCCTCATTTCTATCTATCGGCCTAACCGACTGCTGCGCTCTGCAAACGACTTTCGACTAACCTCTGCACTAATACGTACCTCCCACTCCCGACTCCAATACTTCTCCTGCTCTACGCCAATCCTCTGGAATGCTGTACCCCAAGAAATTAGGACTATCCACAATTTGCATGGTTTCAGGCGCTCCCTCAAAACACATTTGTTCAGAGCGGCCTATCACATTCACTAATCAAAGTCATTCTATGTATTCTGTGTAAGTGTGTGTGTGTCTCTAGCCCATTCACTATCTCCATCCCTCAGTCCCTTAAGATGGCTGGAACATCATTGTAAATGCACCATTGTATATAAACACCTATACTTTGTATCTCCCCCATCTCATTGTACATTGTAAGCTGTCACGAGCAGGGCGACTTATTTAGCTTAAATTATTGTATTGTTAACGTTGTTACTTATGACTTGTGTTCTGAAACTGCTAAACTGTAAAGCGCTGCGGAATATGATGGCGCTATATAAATAAATATTATTATTATTCCTCTGAGCTGCTCCCACCACCTTCCTGTTCTTCATGCCATGTTGGGTATTGGACCTCATCATCTCCACTACCCTCTTCCAACACCTGCTGTTGGGTGGTCTGGCCAGCACCATGCTCAACAGAAACTGGCACCTGGGTCTCATCATCATCATCAGATGCGTTCTGCGGTGTGCTGACCATCGGCACTGTCTCACCCGCCTCTTCAGATTCAGAGAGACACAGCTGTTGCGCATCACTGCATACTCCCTCTTCTTCACATTACAGAATGCTGCTTGGCTGGGCCCTGTTTGCAAGCCAATAGATTCTGAGAACAGAAGCAGACACTCAGCTGGCTCCTGTACAGAACTCTCTGACTGCCTGGGCAATTTGCCAGGCGGTGAAGAGACAGATGGTTGCCCAACAGTGCTGTGGTCCTGAGAGGAGGTGGAAGCAATTGAAGTCGATGCATTGGCTGAGATCCAAACAACAACGGCTTCAATTTGTTCTTCCCGCAGCAGGGGGGTACTCCGAGCTCCTACAAAAGTGCGCATAAAGGAACGCTCACGGCCCGGGGAAAACTGGTGGATGCTGTGTCACTGGGGGCCGCAGCAGCCACAGAATCCCCACGTCCTCTCCCTGAAGAAACTCCACGACCACGTGCCTTACTCCTGCCTTCTTCATCTTGGTAGATTGATAAAGAAAGTCTGAAAAGTTATAAGGCCTAAGTGTGGTTATTCCGCAGAGACTGCAGTGAACACTGCACACAACTGTTCAGTAGGTGTGAAGGCCCCTTTGTGTACTTCTATAGTGTTTGCAACCAATGTATTGTATACGGATGGAAGCGCGTCACACTAATAGATTTTATTTATTTGTAATAGAGTGGAGCAGCAACAATTAGAGAAAAATTTCAAGGATGTGCCAGTGACACACGCTCAGCAGACTACAACCAGCAGTGGTTGAAGAACTAACTGGAGCGTGATCTGCACTCCAAAAAGGAAAACCTCAGACTACAGTGAACACTGCACACAACTGTTCACTACCCAACGCGTCTCAGCAGGAAGGCAGTCTGTGCGTCAAAACAAAGGCGCAAGCATACATCCACGTACCCTGTTTATAAAGCTATATAAAAAAAATTATGTAGTAGTGACGCACACTTTATTGAGGTACAGTATTACATCGCCATTCACCATCTGTGGCTATGCAGTCTCATCTATATATACCTTATCTATCCGTTGTCATGCTTGCAAGTCGACAGTCAGGCATAAATAGCAATTTTCACTATGCACTATGCACTTTTAAAGGTTATGTTTGTTAATAAACATGATTATTGCCACATATTATGAGTATTACATGATGGAAATTGTATAATTTTGTATAAACTGTTTAGTGACATTATTCAGCAAATGTAACATTTTAGTAATGTCACAGATAACTTGTAATGCTGATGATGTTTTGAAGTCAGACATTCATTGTCTATACAATAAAATGGT
>JARQOD010002867.1:0-72005 GCA_033576555.1 Oophaga sylvatica | reverse complement strand
CAGACATCACACTCTTTTTCCATTGGTCCGGGACAAACATTTTCCAACAGGGCAGCGCTCGGGCCTATCCTCCTGACACCCCTCCAGAGCAAGTCTCAAATTGGGCGAGATGGCGGAAAGAACTACACCCTCCTTCAAAATAACAGAGGGATCAGATAGCTCAGGAGAGTCCGCAAGGAAACTCCTCGAGAGGGCATCCGCCTTAACATTCTTAGTGCCAGGAAGAAAGGAAACCACAAAATTAAAACGTGTGAAAAACAAGGCCCACCTGGCCTGTCTAGGATTGAGTCGCTTGGCAGATTCCAGATAGACCAGATTCTTATGGTCCGTAAGGACCACCACCTGATGTTTGGCTCCCTCCAGCCAATGTCTCCACTCTTCAAAAGCCCACTTCATGGCCAATAACTCCCGATTACCCACGTCATAATTACGTTCAGTAGGAGAAAATTTTCGAGAGAAAAAGGCACAAAGGTTACTTTTAGAGGTCTCTGGATCTTTTTGGGACAAAACGGCACCTGCCCCAATTTCAGAGGCATCAACCTCCACCTGAAATGGCAGAGAAACATCAGGCTGCCGTAGAACAGGAGCAGAAGTGAATCTCTGCTTAAGTTCCTGAAACGCAGAGACTGCCTCAGGAGGCCAATTCACCACATCAGAACCCTTTCTGGTCAAATCAGTTAATGGTTTAACAATAACCGAGAAATTACCAATAAATTTACGATAAAAATTGGCAAAACCCAAAAATCTCTGAAGAGCCTTTAATGAAGTAGGTTGGACCCAATCACAGATGGCCTGAACCTTGACCGGGTCCATTTCAATAACAGATGGGGACAAAATGAATCCCAGAAATGAGATCTTCTGTACGCCAAAAAGACACTTTGATCCCTTCACATACAGAGCATTCTCTCTCAAAATCTGGAATACAGTTCGAACATGTTTCACATGAGAGTCCCAGTCATTAGAAAAAATCAAGATATCATCCAAATAAACAATCAGAAACTTGTCCACAAAATCCCTGAAAATGTCATTCATGAAGGACTGGAAGACGGAAGGAGCATTAGTGAGCCCAAACGGCATCACAAGGTACTCAAAATGCCCTTCAGGGGTGTTAAATGCCGTCTTCCATTCATCCCCGTGCTTAATGCGAATAAGGTTATACGCCCCCCTGAGGTCAAGCTTGGTAAACCAAGTAGCGTTTTTCACCCTGGAAAACAGGTCAGAAATCAAGGGTAACGGGTATTGATATTTCACAGTAATATTATTCAAGAGACGATAATCAATACACGGCCTTAATGAACCATCTTTTTTGGCCACAAAGAAAAAACCGGCACCTAAGGGTGAAGAGGATGGTCTGATATGACCCTTCTCCAATGATTCCTTGATATAAGACCGCATAGCGTCATGTTCAGGTACAGACAAGTTAAAAAGGCGACCTTTAGGGAATTTACTACCTGGCACTAATTCAATAGCGCAGTCATAGCTCCTATGGGGAGGTAAGGATGCAGATTTACTTTCGCTAAACACATCAGAAAAATCAAACAAAACGTCAGGAACATCCTCAGCCTGGGGGGAGGCAGAAAAAACAGGAGTGTTGGTATTAACACATTGGCAGCCCCAACTGGTTACAGACACAGATTTCCAATCCAAAACAGGATTATGAGACTGTAACCAAGGGAAACCCAGCACTATAATGTCATGCAGATTATATAGAACCAAAAATTTGCAGCACTCCTGGTGATCAGGTTCAACCCTCATTATCACCTGAGTAGAAAACTGGGGTTTATTCTCAGCCAAAGGGGTAGAATCGATCCCCAGTAAAGGAATAGACTTCTGTAGGGGTATCAAGGGAAACCCACAACGTTTAGCAAAATCATAATCCATCAGGTTAATAGCTGCTCCAGAATCAACGAAAGCCTGAGCAGAAAATGAGGACAGAGAGCATATCAGAGTGACAGTTAATAAAAACTTAGTCTGAACACTACCCAAGACAACTGAGCGTGCAAAATGTCTTCCCCGCTTAGGGCAGACTGAAATAGCATGAGAGGCATCACCACAGTAGAAACATAACCCATTGCGCTTTCGAAACTCATGACGCTGTGCCCCAGACACCACTCTATCACACTGCATGGGTTCAGAAGCTGGTTCACAAGGCAACACCATTCCACGCATACTTCTGTCAATTTGAATCGCCAATGACATAGAATCATTGAGACCAGAGGGGACAGGGAATCCCACCATAACATCCTTTACATTATCCGACAGACCCTTCCGGAAAAGGGCCGCCAAAGCGTCGTTATTCCACTTGGTCAGGACTGCCCACCTACGGAATCTCTGACAGTGTAACTCAGCGTCATCAAGCCCCTGATTTAATGCCAACAAGGCTTTTTCAGCTTGATCAGTGACATTAGGCTCATCGTACAATAACCCCAAAGCCTGAAAAAATGCATCAACATCACTCAAAACAGGATCCCCAGGTATCAGGGAAAAAGCCCAATCCTGAGGATCGCCGCGCAGGAGAGAGATGATAATTTGAACCTGCTGCGCTGCGTTTCCTGAGGACTTAGATTTTAAGGCAAGAAACAATTTACAATTATTTTTGAAATTCTGAAACTTAGCTCGATCCCCTAAAAACAAATCTGGCATGGGGATCCTAGGTTCCACAACAGGCAACCTAGCAAGATATGCAGCAATACTCCGAACCTCAGTGGCAAGCTGATCCACACGGCCAGACAACTGTGCAAACTCCATTGGGAGAAAAGATCCTCCCCAGCACCCAGAGATACAGAGGAAAAAAAAAAAAAAAAAAAATGCAACAAACAGAAAAATATCTCTGACAACTTTTCTTCCTTCAAAATATTTTTCCCTTCTGTGAGTACCATACAATTTTTATGGCCGGTGATACTGTTATGTTACGGTAGCTGAGGAGTGCAAGTAAAAAAGGAAATACACCAGAGCAGTTGGAAACTATGAGATTGCAGTACCCTGACTAACCACCGCAACTAGAGGCAGCCGTGGAGCGTTCCTACGTTGGTCCTAGACGCCTCGTCACAGCCTGAGAAACTAACTACACCTAAAGATAGAAATAGGAAAGCTATCTGCCCCGGAGCAGAACCCCAAAGATAATAGAAAGCCCCCAAACATGTAATGGCGGTTAGACAAGAGGAAATACTGACACAGAAAGAAAATAGTATGAGCAAACGCTGGGGCCCAAACTATCTAAATAGAAAAGGATAGGAAGGGTACTTACTGCAATCTCAAAAACCCTGAAAACACCAACTCTACTAATTTCAAAATCACCTGAGATCACACGACCTCTACCACCTAAATTAGTTCTCTGGTGTAATAAAAACAAAACAGCAGCCACTGAAAAAAAACTGGAAAAAGTAAAAGTACAAAACACAGTGGCTGGACTAAACTGAGAGGGCAAAAGCCCCCGGAGGGGACCCTGAAGGCCCCCACAGAAGTGCAGGACAAAATGCAAAAATATAGCAAAAACACAAAATAAGAAATTGTCTTATCTGATAGCAGGAGATGCAGACACGACACAGCAGGCTACAAGGGAAACTGGAAAGAAGGATTCAGACCAGAACAATTGATCACCGGCAACCCTGATGGGAAAATGACTCCCTTATATAAGACCAATCAGTAACACCTGATTCCCAGTCCTCACAATCCTCACTAGTACCGCTTGTAACCACCAGAGGGAGCCTCTGCTCAGAACTCATCTCAAACCCATTCACAACAATCTAGACTCTAAGCTTCTCTTAATACATCCTAGGACTGTGTTTGCCTTTTTTGCTGCTGCATCACAGTTGACTCATGTTCTGTCTGTGATCTATTGGTATACCCAAGTCATTCTCACATGTGCTGTTGCTTAGTTCTGTACCTACCATAAGAGGTAAGAGTGGCTGGGACCCCAGGAGGTAGCGACCATGCTATTTTAGAATTTTGGATAACTAGAGGAGGAAGACCTGTGAAGACTCAGACTTCAAGGTTAGATTTCAGAAAGGCAGATTTTAAGGGACACAGAAAGAGAATCAGAGGGATCCAATGGCTGGCTATCCTTAAGGACAAAAATGTCCAGGAAGGATGGGAAATCTTGAAAATGAGATTCTCTAAGCACAATCATTAACAATTCCGAAAAGAGGGAAGAATAGGAAGCATTTAATGAAACCAGGATGGATGAACAAAGAACTTAAACACATGCTAAAAAGGAAGAAAGAAATGTTTATCAAATGGAAAGAGGGAGGCATAACTAAAGAAGAATATAATGATGTCTGCAGAACCTGCAGGGCAAGAATCAGATTATCTAAAGCGGACAATGAATTAAGGCTTGCAAGAGATGTCAAAATCAATAAAAAAGGATTTTGGGGATATGTCAAAAGTAAAAGAAAAGTCAAAGATGCTATAGGATTTTTACAGGATGAAAATTATGAAATGGTAAGTCAGGATGTTGAAAAGGCCGAACTTTTAAATTCCTATTTTGCATCTGTTTTCTCTCAGAAAGGAAATGTAACATCAACTGATCTTCACTGTCCTATTAAGGGAATAGAAGAATCCAGGATAGCTATAAACAGAAAAATAGTGAGGAAACACTTAGCTAACATAAATGAATTCAAGTCTCCAGGTCCAGATGAGTTACACCCCAGAGTACTGAAGGAGATAGAAGAAGAAATTTTTGAACCACTCTTCATAATCTTTGAAAATTCTTGGAGAACAGGAGAAGTCCCAGAAGACTGGTGAAGAGCAAATGTTGTTCCTGTCTTCAAAAAGGGGAAGAAGGTGGACCCAGGGAACTATAGGCCGGTGAGTCTGACATCTATACCAGGAAAGATCTTTGAACAAATTATTAAACAACATGTATGTAAGTACCTGGACTAGAATGAAGTGATTAACCAGAGTCAGCATGGGTTTGAAACTAATAAGTCATGTCAGACTAATTTAATTTCCTTCTATGACAGAATCACTGACTGGGTGGATCAGGGAAATGCTGTAGATATATTATATCTTGACTTCAGCAAAGCATTTGACAAAGTATCTCACACAATCCTTATTGAAAAAATGACTAAGTATGGAATGGACAAGGCAACTGTTAGGTGGATTCATAACTGGCTTAGTGATCGGACCCAAAGAGTGGTCGTAAATGGCTGCACATCCAGTTGGAAGAATGTATCAAGTGGGGTACCACAGGGCTCTGTCTTGGGTCCTGTATTGTTCAACATCTTTATCAATGATTTAGATGAAGGAATTGAGGGTAAACTGATTAAATTTGCTGATGACACAAAGCTAGGAGGGATAGCTAATACTAGAGAAGAGAGAGAGGATTCAAAAAGATATAAATAAACTGGAGCAGTGGGCAGCAACTAACAGAATGGTTTTTAACAGGGAAAAATGCAAAGTACTTCATCTGGGAAATAAAAATGAAAAAAGCGTATACAGAATGGGAGGAATAAGGCTAAGCAACAGCACATGTGAAAAAGACTTGGGTATACTAATAGATCACAGACTGAACATGAGTCAACAGTGTGATGCAGCAGCAAAAAAGGCAAATACAATTCTGGGATGTATTAACGGAAGCATACAGTCTAGATCACGTGAAGTCATTATTGCCCTCTACTCCTCTTTGGTCAGACCTCATCTGGAATAATGTGTCCAGTTTTGGGCACCACATTTTAAAAAAGACATCAACAAACTGGAGCAAGTTCAGAGAAGAGCGACCAGAATGGTGTTCGGTCTGCAAACCATGTCCTATGAGGAACGGTTACAGGATTTGGGAATCATAGAATCATAGAATAGTAGAGTTGGAAGGGACCTCCTGGGCCATCTGGTCCAACCCCCTGCTCAAAGCAGGATTCTCTAAATCATCCCAGACAGATGTCTGTCCAGCCTCTGTTTGAAGACTTCCATTGAAGGAGAACTCACCACCTCTCGTGGCAGCCTGTTCCACTCATTGATCACCCTAACTGTCAAAAAGTTTTTTCTAATATCTAATCTGTGTCTCCTCCCATTCAGTTTCATCCCATTGCTTCTAGTCTTTCCTTGTGCAAATGAGAGTAAAGATGATCCTTCTACAATGTGACAGCCCTTGAAATATTTGTAGACAGCTATTAAGTCTCCTCTCAGTCTTCTTTTTTGCAAGCTAAACATTCCCAAATCCTGCAACCATTCCTCATAGGACATGGTTTGCAGACCGGTCACCATTCTTGTGGCTCTTCTCTGAACTTGCTCCAGTTTGTTGATGTCTTTTTTAAAATGTGGTGCCCAAAACTGGACACAGTATTCCAGATGAGGTCTGACCAAAGAGGAGTAGAGGGCAATAATGACCTCACGTGATCTAGACTGTATGCTTCTGTTGATACATCCTAGAATTGCATTTGCCTTTTTTGCTGCTGCATCACACTGTTGACTCATGTTCAGTCTGTGATCAATTAGTATACCCAAGTCTTTTTCACATGTGCTGTTACTTAGCCCTATTCCTCCCATTTTGTATATGCTTTTTTCATTATTATTGCCCAGATGTACAGTCATGGCCAAAAGTTTTGAGAATGACACAAATATTAATTTTTACAAAGTCTACTGCTTCACTTTTTCTAATGGCAATTTGCATATACTCCAGAATGTTATAAAGAGTGATCAGCTTAACAGCACTTACTTGCAAAGTCAATATTTGGCTAGAAAATGAACTTTATCCCCCAAAACACATTTCAACATCATTGCAGCCCTGCCTTAAAAGGACCAGCTAACCTCTTTTCAGTGATTGCTCCATTAACACAGGTGTGGGAGTTGATGAGGACATGGCTGGAGATCAATCTGTCATGATTAAGTAAGATTGAGACCACTGGACACTTTAAAAGGAGGCTGGTGCTTGGCATCATTGTTTCTCTTCTGTTAACCATGGTTATCTCTAAAGAAACACGTGCAGTCATCATTGCAATGCACAAAAATGGCCTAACAGGGAAGAGTATCGCAGCTAGAAAGATTGCACCCCAGTCAACAATCTATTGCATCATCAAGAACTTCAAGGAGAGAGGTTCTATTGTTGCCAAAAAGGCTCCAGGGCGCCCAAGAAAGACCAGCAAGCGCCAGGACCGTCTCTTAAAAGTGTTTCAGCTGCGGGATCGGGCTACCAGCAGTGCAGAGCTTGCTCAGGAATGGCAGCAGGCAGGTGTGAGTGCATCTGCACGCACTGTGAGGCGGAGACTCTTGAAGCAAGGCCTGGTCTCAAGGAGGGCAGCAAAGAAGCCACTTCTCTCCAGAAAAAAACATCATGGACAGACTGATATTCTGCAAAAGGTACAGGCAGTGGACTGCTGAGGACTGGGGTAAAGTTATTTTCTCTGATGAATCCCCTTTCAATTGTTTGGGACATCAGGAAAACGCCTCATTCGGAGAAGACAAGGTGAGCACTACCACCAGTCTTGTCTCATGCCAACTGTTAAGCATCCTGAAACCATTCATGTGTGAGGTTGCTTCTCAACCAAGGGAATCGGCTCTCTCACAGTCTTGCCTAAAAACACAGCCATGAATAAAGAATGGTACCAGAATGTCCTCCAAGAGCAGTTTGGCGATCAACAATGCCTTTTCCAGCATGATGGAGCACCTTGCCATAAAGCAAAGGTGATAACTAAATGGCTCAGGGAACAAAACATAGAGATTTTGGGTCCATGGCCTGGAAACTCCCCAGATCTTAATCCCAATGAGAACTTGTGGTCAATCATCAAGAGACGGGTGGACAAACAAAAACCTAAAAATTCTGACAAAATGAAAGCATTGATTGTGCAAGAATGGACTGCTATCAGTCAGGATTTGGTCCAGAAGTTGATTGAGAGCATGCTAGGGAGAATTGCAGAGGTCCTGAAGAAGAAGGGTCAACACTGCAAATATTGACTTGCTGCATTAACTCATTCTAACTGTCAATATAAGCTTTTCTTACTCATATGTTTGCAATTATTATATTTCTGTCTGTGATAAAAACATGTGTCAAACACACATAAAAACCAGAGGGCAGCAGATCATGTGAAAATATAATATTTGTGTCATTCTCAAAACTTTTGGCCATGACTGTAGTACTTTGCATTTTTCCCTGTTAAAATCCATTCTGTTAGTTGCTGCCCACTGCTCAATTTATTTATATCTTTTTGAATCCTCTCTCTCTCTTCTCTAGTATTAGCTATCCCTCCTAGCTTTGTGTCATCAGCAAATTTGATCAGTTTACCCTCAATTCCTTCATCTAAATCATTGATAAAGATGTTGAACAATACAGGGCCCAAAACAGAGCCTTGTGGTACCCCACTTGATACATTCTTCCAACTGGATGTGCAGCCATTTACGACCACTCTTTGGGTCCGATCACTAAGCCAGTTATGAATCCACCTAACAGTTGCCTTGTCCATTCCATACTTAGTCATTTTTTCAATAAGGATTGTGTGAGATACTTTGTCAAATGCTTTGCTGAAGTCAAGATATACTATACAGCATTTCCCTGATCCACCCAGTCAGTGATTCTGTCATAGAAGGAAATTAAGTTAGTCTGACATGACTTATTAGTTACAAACCCATGCTGACTCTGTTTAATCACTTCATTCTTATCCAGGTACTTGTATACATGTTCTTTAATAATTTGTTCAAAGATCTTTCCTGGTATAGAAGTCAGACTCACCGGCCTGTAGTTCCCTGGGTCCACCTTCTTTCCCTTTTTGTTATGATCTGCTACAAGCACTAAGGAAAGGTGGGAATTCTGTCCCTACAATAGGACTGAGCTGGATCCCTACGATGTAACGGGGAACCTGATCCTGCGACCAGACCCGCTAAAGTCCTCAGCTAGTCTGAACGAAGACCTATAGTTGCGAGGGAGGAATCCCTACAAGATCTAGGGACTGGGTGAAAAGGTGGACACCTTCTAACAGAAAGTGTAGCAGGGAATATAAAACAGAAAACAAATACTAAGAGATCCTAAGATCAAGCAAAACTGACAGAGAAAGGCACCTAAGCACCCGGCTAGCTTAAGAGTAGATAATACAATGAAGTCCAGCAAAGCCAGAAGGGTGGAGCCAGACTAAATAGGGTAAAAAGGTCATGTGACCAGCAAACTGAAACAAAATCTAACAAGAGGGTTCTAACAGTACCCTCCCTTCTAAGAGGATCCTCCGGATCCCCTAGGACTTAGGCTTATCCGGAAACCTCTTATGAAACGCTCTAGACGCAGAAACATCATCCGCCCTCAGCAATGAGTTATCCTCGGGTCCATAACCCTTCCAAGCGATGAGGTACTGCAAACTCCCTCTATACCGTCTAGAATTTAGGATGCGGGAAATCTCATATTGCCCGTCCTCCACCACCAGGGGAACAGTGGCCGAGACGTCTCCATCTGAGACCTCAGCTTTTTTCAAGAGAGAAACATGAAACACCGGATTAATCTTCCAGGAGGTAGGAAGCTCCAACTTAACAGCAGATTGGTTAATAACCTGAAGCACCTTAAAGGGCCCTACAAACTTGGGACCCAATTTCTTAGACGGAATCCTCAAGCGCAGATTCTTAGAGGACAACCAAACCATGTCACCAATAGCAAACAACACCTCTTGTCGTTTTCTATCAAAATACACTTTGGATCTTTTGTTAGCCTCCTGAAGATTACCACGCACATCAGTCCAAACTCTCTCCAAAACACCAGAAAAATTCTCCTCTTCAGGTACAGCCGATCCCAACTTGGAAAATGACCCAAAAGACGGATGTCTCCCAGTACAACAAAAAAAAGGCGAACAACCAGCAGAAGCGGATGTATGATTGTTAAGAGCAAACTCAGCAAGTGGCAGAAACTCAGACCACCCCTCTTGATTATCAGTCACAAAACAATGCAAGAACTGCTCAACATCCTGTTTTTTCCTTTCTGTCTGGCCATTAGACTCAGGATGATATCCGGAAGAAAACGACAAATGAACTCCCAACCTGTCACAAAAAGCGCGCCAAAAACGAGCCACAAACTGAGGTCCCCTATCGGAAACAATGTCAGTAGGAATGCCATGTAGTCTGACTATTTCCTTGACAAAGGCCTTAGCGAGAGTCTTAGCGCAGGGCAGTTTGATGAAAGGAACCAAGTGACACATCTTGCTAAAACGGTCCACGACCACCCAGATGACAGTGAAACCCTCAGAGGGGGGAAGGTCAGTAATAAAGTCCATAGCCAAATGTGTCCAAGGTGCACTAGGGACCTCCAGAGGGCAAAGCAACCCCGCAGCAGGAGTATGAGAAGACTTAGATCTAGCACACACAGTGCATTGACGCACCCACTTAATGACTTCCTTCTGCCATCCTGGCCACCAAAAACTGCGACCCACAAGTCTCTTGGTCTCAGAGATTCCAGGATGACCTGCCAACCGAGAGTCATGACATTCAACAAACAAATCTCTCCTCAGGGTACCAGGCACAAACAACCTCCCATGCGGCGTGTTAGATGGGGCATTCTCCTGTGCTTTAAGAATCTCATCTTCCAACACGGAGTCCAAAACAGCAATAACAACCCCCTCTTGCAAGATGTTTTCCTCCTCCTCCTCAGTACCCACCATAGGAGAAAAGCTGCGAGACAAAGCATCAGCTTTAACATTTTTAGTACCTGGGATGTAAGTAACGGTAAAATTAAACCGTGAGAAAAACAGTGCCACCCTAGCCTGACGGGCATTCAAGCGTTTGGCAGCATCAAGGTAGATCAGATTTTTATGATCGGTGAAGACTTGAATGGGAAATTCCGCTCCCTCCAAAAAATGACGCCAGTGTTCAAATGCGAGTTTAATTGCCAACAATTCCCGATTACCGATATCATAATTTAGTTCAGACTCAGAAAATTTCTTTGAAAAAAAAGCACAGGGATGTACTCCATCCGTCTTTGCCTGAGACAACACCGCGCCGACCCCCACAGAAGAAGCATCAACCTCAACCAAAAATGGTTTAGTCACATCAGGCTGCGTAAGGATGGGAGCAGAGCTGAACCTCTCCTTTAGCAACACAAAAGCCTCAATGGCCTCAGTAGTCCACTGAACCGCATCAGCACCTTTCCTGGTGAGATCGGTCAGAGGTTTGGCAATCACAGAAAATTTTTTTATGAATTTTCTATAATAATTGGCGAACCCCAAAAACCTCTGTATTGATTTCACACCAATAGGTCTAGGCCAATCCTGCACAGCTTGCACTTTCACTGGGTCCATCTCAAAACCTTCACTGGAGACAATGTAGCCCAAAAAACTAAGTCTCTGTACAGCGAACTCACATTTTTCTAGTTTGGCAAAAAGTGAATTATCACTCAGTAACTGTAATACTTCACGCACACTCCTCCAATGAGACTCCAAATCTGTGGAATAAATCAAAATGTCATCCAAATACACAACCACACTTCTGCCGATCAAAGGTCTAAGGATGTCATTAATAAGATTCTGAAAAAATGCCGAGCACTGGAAAGTCCAAAGGGCATGACCAGATTCTCAAAATGACCCAGTGGAGTGTTAAACGCAGTCTTCCATTCATCCCCCTCCTTCATGCGCAACAAATTGTATGCCCCTCGAAGATCAATTTTCGAGAACCACTTGGCCCCCACTAACTGATTAAACAAATCAGGAATCAATGGCAGTGGGTAAGGATTGCGTACAGTAATCTTATTAATCTCACGAAAGTCTAGACAAGGCCGTAAACCGCCGTCCTTTTTTTTAACAAAAAAAAATCCAACCGCCACAGGAGATTTGGAAGGCCTAATGTGACCGGCGGCCAAGCTTGTCTGTATGTATTCCTCCAAAGCCTTTCTCTCAGGAATAGTCAAATTAAATAGACGACTTTTAGGAAGAGTCGCTCCAGGGACAAATTCAATTGCACAATCATAATCTCTATGAGGAGGCAATACCTGCGATTCCTTATCAGAAAAAACTTTCCAAAAATCCTGAATAGGTACAGGTAACTCCCCCTTAACTACAGCAGCAATACGCCCGTTACAACACTTGTCATAACAATTGGGACTCCAGGACTTAATTTCATTGGTAGACCAATCCAGTACCGGATTGTGCAATTTTAACCAGGGTAACCCAAAATCACCGGTGAGGGCAAATTATTCAAAACTACCAAATCCAAATTCTCTTGATGAACACCATTAATAGTAAGAGGAAATTCACAGATATGGTGAGTAACATTTTTCAAGTGAGAACCATCCACAGACACCACATTAATAGGGGAAGACAGAAGTTTGGGTTTTAATTTTAGTTTTTCCAAAAATTTCCCATCAATCACATTGAGAGTTGAACCACAATCCACAAATACCCGAAACTCCATTAATTCCTCCTCAACAGCAGTGGTAGCAGAAAGAAAGACACCTTTATTGTTTAAACAAGCTATGCGGGCAAAACTGACCTCATTTTTTTTTCTCTCTTTATTCATTCGAAGCGCACAGTTCTTAATAAAATGCTCAGATTTGCCACAATAGAAACACAAGCCCTTAGCAAATCTGCGTTCTTTTTCTCGAGAGTGAGGTGCCATTGCTCCAATTTCCATCGGCTCTGCAATGTCAGTACATTCCTTCTCCAAACTTGGAGCTGACAAGGCAGATTTACTCTCATTAACCCTTGCACGCAGTCTCCTATCCACCCGTATGGCTAATTGCATAGCCTCTTGCAAGTTACCAGGTATGGGATAAGCAATCAGCAAATCTTTAACCCTCTCACTTAACCCTGCAAGAAATAAACTTTCAAAGCTGAATCGTTCCAGCCCACCGAGTGGACCACCTTCGGAAGTGAGTACAATATTTTTCCACATTACCTGATCCCTGTCTCAAACGTCTCAATTCTGTCTCAGCTGATGAAACACGATCCGATCGTCATACAATAACCCCAAAGCAGAAAAAAAAACTATCCACTGATCTAAAGCATGGATCACTAGGCTGCAGAGAAAAGGCCCAGTCCTGAGGTTCTTTGCGCAAAAGTGACATTATGAACCCTATGCGCTGTGATTCATCACCAGGATCTGGGTCTCAAACGGAAATACAACAAGCAAGCATTTTTAAAAGAAAAAAATCTTGTTGTTCACCAAAAAATAAATCAGGCAAACGTACCTTTGGCTCCACGAAATGTGCTCAGAACAACTACTCACGTGTTGCTTTATCTCAGCCACCTCCAGAGAAAGTCCCTGCAGGCGTTGAACCAAATCCTGAACCGAGACCATGATGGAAACAGAAAATCTTCCTTAGAGATTTTTTTTTTTTTTTTTTTTTCTTTTGGCTGGACTTACTGTTATGATCTGCTACAAGCACTAAGGAAAGATGGGAATTCTGTCCCTACAATAGGACTGAACTGGATCCCTACGATGTAACGGGGAACCTGATCCTGCGACCAGACCCGCTAAAGTCCTCAGCTAGTCTGAACGAAGACCTATAGTTGCGAGGGAGGAATCCCTACAAGATCTAGGGACTGGGTGAAAAGGTGGACACCTCCTAACAGAAAGTGTAGCAGGGAATATAAAACAGAAAACAAATACTAAGAGATCCTAAGATCAAGCAAAACTGACAGAGTAAGGCACCTAAGCACCCGGCTAGCTTAAGAGTAGATAATACAATGAAGTCCAGCAAAGCCAGAAGGTCGGAGCCAGACTAAATAGGGTAAAAAGGTCATGTGACCAGCAAACTGAAACAAAATCTAACAAGAGGGTTCTAACAGTACCCTCCCTTCTAAGAGGATCCTCCGGATCCCCTAGGACTTAGCTTATCCGGAAACCTCTTGTGAAACGCTCTAACAAGTCTAGACGCAGAAACATCATCCGCCCTCACCCATGAGTTATCCTCGGGTCCATAACCCTTCCAAGCGACGAGGTACTGCAAACTCCCTCTATACCGTCTAGAATTTAGGATGCGGGAAATCTCATATTGCCCGTCCTCCACCACCAGGGAACAGTGGCCGAGACGTCTCCATCTGAGACCTAGCTTTTTTTAAGAGAGAAACATGAAACACCGGATTAATCTTCCAGGAGGTAGGAAGCTCCAACTTAACAGCAGATTGGTTAATAACCTGAAGCACCTTAAAGGGCCCTACAAACTTGGGACCCAATTTCTTAGACGGAATCCTCAAGCGCAGATTCTTAGAGGACAACCAAACCATGTCACCAATAGCAAACAAACCTCTTGTCGTTTTCTATCAAAATACACTTTGGATCTTTTGTTAGCCTCCTGAAGATTACCACGCACATCAGTCCAAACTCTCTCCAAAACACCAGAAAAATTCTCCTCTTCAGGTACAGCCGATCCCAACTTGGAAAATGACCCAAAAGACGGATGTCTCCCAGTACAACAAAAAAAAGGCGAACAACCAGCAGAAGCGGATGTATGATTGTTAAGGGCAAACTCAGCAAGTGGCAGAAACTCAGACCACCCCTCTTGATTATCAGTCACAAAACAACGCAAGACTGCTCAACATCCTGGTTTTTCCTTTCTGTCTGGCCATTAGACTCAGGATGATATCCGAAGAAAGCGACAAATGAACTCCCAACCTGTCACAAAAAGCGCGCCAAAAACAGCCACAAACTGAGGTCCCTATCGGAAACAATGTCAGTAGGAACGCCATGTAGTCTGACTATTTCCTTGACAAAGGCCTTAGCGAGAGTCTTAGCGCAGGGCAGTTTGATGAAAGGAACCAAGTGACACATCTTGCTAAAACGGTCCACGACCACCCAGATGACAGTGAAACCCTCAGAGGGGGGAAGGTCAGTAATAAAGTCCATAGCCAAATGTGTCCAAGGTGCACTAGGGACCTCCAGAGGGCAAAGCAACCCCGCAGCAGAAGTATGAGAAGACTTAGATCTAGCACACACAGTGCATTGACGCACCCACTTAATGACTTCCTTCTGCCATCCTGGCCACCAAAAACTGCGACCCACAAGTCTCTTGGTCTCAGAGATTCCAGGATGACCTGCCAACCGAGAGTCATGACATTCAACAAACAAATCTCTCCTCAGGGTACCAGGCACAAACAACCTCCCATGCGGCGTGTTAGATGGGGCATTCTCCTGTGCTTTAAGAATCTCATCTTCCAACACGGAGTCCAAAACAGCAATAACAACCCCCTCTTGCAAGATGTTTTCCTCCTCCTCCTCAGTACCCACCATAGGAGAAAAGCTGCGAGACAAAGCATCAGCTTTAACATTTTTAGTACCTGGGATGTAAGTAACGGTAAAATTAAACCGTGAGAAAAACAGTGCCCACCTAGCCTGACGGGCATTCAAGCGTTTGGCAGCATCAAGGTAGATCAGATTTTTATGATCGGTGAAGACTTGAATGGGAAATTCCGCTCCCTCCAAAAAATGACGCCAGTGTTCAAATGCGAGTTTAATTGCCAACAATTCCCGATTACCGATATCATAATTTAGTTCAGACTCAGAAAATTTCTTTAAAAAAAAGCACAGGGATGTACTCCATCCGTTAACATTTGCCTGAGCCAACAACAACATCCAGCCGACCCCCCGAAGAAGAAGCATCAACCTCAACCAAAAACTGTAGTTTTATTCACAGCTTCTAGAGCGCAGTAAAGGGAAGTGGGATGGAGCAGAGCTGAACCTCTCCTTTAGCAACACAAAAGCCTCAATGGCCTCAGTAGTCCACTGAACCGCATCAGCACCTTTCTGGTGAGATCGGTCAGAGGTTTGGCAATCACAGAAATTTTTTTATGAATTTTCTATAATAATTGGCGAACCCCAAAAACCTCTGTATTGATTTCACACCAATAGGTCTAGGCCAATCCTGCACAGCTTGCACTTTCACTGGGTCCATCTCAAAACCTTCACTGGAGACAATTAGCCCAAAAAACTAAGTCTCTGTACAGCGAACTCACATTTTTCTAGTTTGGCAAAAAGTGAATTATCACTCAGTAACTGTAATACTTCACGCACACTCCTCCAATGAGACTCCAAATCTGGTGAATAAATCAAAATGTCATCTAAATACACAACCACACTTCTGCCGATCAAAGGTCTAAGGATGTCATTAATAAGATTCTGAAAAAATGCCGAGCACTGGAAAGTCCAAAGGGCATGACCAGATTCTCAAAATGACCCAGTGGAGTGTTAAACGCAGTCTTCCATTCATCCCCCTCCTTCATGCGCAACAAATTGTATGCCCCTCGAAGATCAATTTTCGAGAACCACTTGGCCCCCACTAACTGATTAAACAAATCAGGAATCAATGGCAGTGGGTAAGGATTGCGTACAGTAATCTTATTAATCTCACGAAAATCCAGACAAGGCCGTAAACCGCCGTCCTTTTTTTAACAAAAAAAAATCCAACCGCCACAGGAGATTTGGAAGGCCTAATGTGACCGGCGGCCAAGCTTGTCTGTATGTATTCCTCCAAAGCCTTTCTCTCAGGAATAGTCAAATTAAATAAGCGACTTTTAGGAAGAGTCGCTCCAGGGACAAATTCAATTGCACAATCATAATCTCAATGAGGAGGCAATACCTGCGATTCCTTATCAGAAAAAACTGTCCAAAAATCCTGAATAGGTACAGGTAACTCCCCTTAACTACAGCAGCAATACGCCCCGTTACAACACTTGTCATAACAATTAGGACTCCAGGACTTAATTTCATTGGTAGACCAATCCAGTACCGGATTGTGCAATTTTAACCAGGGTAACCCCAAAATCACGGGTGATGTGAGGGCAAATTATTCAAAACTACCAAATCCAAATTCTCTTGATGAACACCATTAATAGTAAGAGGAAATTCACAGATATGGTGAGTAACATTTTTCAAGTGAGAACCATCCACAGACACCACATTAATAGGGAAGACAGAAGTTTGGGTTTTAATTTTAGTTTTTCCAAAAATTTCCCATCAATCACATTGAGAGTTGAGCCACAATCCACAAATACCCGAAACTCCATTAAATCCTCCTCACCAGCAGTGGTAGCAGAAAGAAAGACACCTTTATTGTTTAAACAAGCTATACGGGCGAAACTGACCTCATTTTTTTTTCTCTCTTTAGTCATTTGAAGCGCACAGTTCTTAATAAAATGCTCAGATTTACCACAATAGAAACACAAGCCCTTAGCAAATCTGCGTTCTTTTCCTCGAGAGTGAGGTGCCATTGCTCCAATTTCCATCGGCTCTGCAATGTCAGTACATTCCTTCTCCAAACTTGGAGCTGACAAGGCAGATTTACTCTCATTAACCCTTGCACGCAGTCTCCTATCCACCCGTATGGCTAATTGCATAGCCTCTTGCAAGTTACCAGGTATGGGATAAGCAATCAGCAAATCTTTAACCCTCTCACTTAACCCTGCAAGAAATAAACTTTTCAAAGCTGAATCGTTCCAGCCCACCTGAGTGGACCACCTTCGGAAGTGAGTACAATATTTTTCCACATTACCTGATCCCTGTCTCAAACGTCTCAATTCTGTCTCAACTGTTGAAACACGATCCGGATCGTCATACAATAACCCCAAAGCAGAAAAAAAATTATCCACTGATCTAAAGCATGGATCACTAGGCTGCAGAGAAAAGGCCCAGTCCTGAGGTTCTTTGAGCAAAAGTGACATTATGAACCCTATGCGCTGTGATTCATCACCAGAGGATCTGGGTCTCAAACGGAAATACAACAAGCAAGCATTTTTAAAAGAAAAAAAATCTTGTTGTTCACCAAAAAATAAATCAGGCAAACGTACCTTTGGCTCCACGAAATGTGCTCCAGAACAACTACTCACGTGTTGCTTTATCTCAGCCACCTCCAGAGAAAGTCCCTGCAGGCGTTGAACCAAATCCTGAACCGAGACCATGATGAAACAGAAAATCTTTCCTTAGAGATTTTTTTTTTTTTTTTCCTTTGGCTGGACTTACTGTTATGATCTGCTACAAGCACTAAGGAAAGGTGGGAATTCTGTCCCTACAATAGGACTGAGGTGGATCCCTACAATGTAACGGGGAACCTGATCCTGCGACCAGACCCGCTAAAGTCCTCAGCTAGTCTGAACGAAGACCTATAGTTGCAAGGGAGGAATCCCTACAAGATCTAGGGACTGGGTGAAAAGGTGGACACCTCCTAACAGAAAGTGTAGCAGGGAATATAAAACAGAAAACAAATACTAAGAGATCCTAAGATCAAGCAAAACTGACAGAGAAAGGCACCTAAGCACCCGGCTAGCTTAAGAGTAGATAATACAATGAAGTCCAGCAAAGCCAGAAGGGCGGAGCCAGACTAAATAGGGTAAAAAGGTCATGTGACCAGCAAACTGAAACAAAATCTAACAAGAGGGTTCTAACACTTTTTGAAGATAGGAACAACATTTGCTCTTCTCCAGTCTTCTGGGACTTCTCCTGTTCTCCAAGAATTTTCAAAGATTATGGACAGTGGTTCAAGAATTTCTTCTGCTATCTCCTTCAGTACTCTGGGGTGTAATTCATCTGGACCTGGAGACTGTTTAGCTTGTAAAAAAAGAAGACTGAGAGGTGACTTAATAGCTGTATACAAATATCTCAAGGGCTGTCACATTGTAGAAGGATCATCTTTATTCTCATTTGCACACGGAAAGACTAGAAGCAATGGGATGAAACTGAATGGGAGTAGACAGATTAGATATTAGAAATTTTTTTTTGACAGTTAGAGTGATCAATGAGTGGAACAGGCTGCCATGAGAGGTGGTGAGTTCTCCTTCAATGGAAGCCTTCAAACAGAGGCTGGACAGACATCTGTCTGGGATGATTTAGTGAATCCTGCTTTGAGCAGGGGGTTGGACCAGATGACCCAGGAGGTCTCTTCCAACTCTACCATTCTATGCTTCTATGATAGATGTAATTTTCGTTTTTGCCCAGATGTAGAATATTGCTTTTCCCAATGTTAATTACCATTCTATTAGTTGCTGCCCATTGTTCCAGCTTATCTGAATCCTTCGAAATCCTTTCTCTTTCTCCTCTAGTGTAAGCTATCTCTTCTAGCGTTGCATTGTCTGAGCCAGTTATGAATCCACCTAACCGTAGGTTTGTCAATCCCATACTTGGGTCTTTTTTTCAATAAGGATAGTATAAGATACTTTATCAAATGCTTTGCTTAAGTCAAGATATACCATATCTACTGCATTTCCTTGATCCACCCAGTCAGTGATTCCATCATAGGAAATTAGATTAGTCTGGCATGATTTATTTGTTACAAACCCATGCTGACTCTGGGTAATTACTTTATTCTTATCCAAGTACTTACATACATGCTGATTAATAATTTGTTCAAATATTTTTCTTGGTATAGAATTAAGGCTTACTGGCCTGTAATTTCCTGGCTCTGTCTTCTTTCCATTTTTCCTTTTTTTTTTCACAGTCAAAAAGCAGAACTTGGTGGGATGTATGTCTTGGTGGGTCTTATATAAGCCTAAACAGATCATCACCTGGGAGCACACAAAGCCACTTGCACGCCAAGCCACTGTTTCACTGTTAGTGAAAGGGGCCTCAGCCTGTCAGGGTTGTGAGCGAGTGTTATGCCACACCAGCGGCTCCTCCTCGTGCCTCCCTGGGCCCATGTGAACAGGGGGTGTCTGTTTAAAACTGTGCCCATCTGACCTTACGTATCCCCAGGGAGAGCGGAACGTCACATTGGTGAAAGTGGGGAGACCGTAACACTTGACCCCTTGACATATTAGTGATATCAGGTAGGGCTTCGAGGTGCATTACTTCACATATAGGTGGGGTAGGTGTGGTCTCTCCGATGTTATCCTTCATACAACTCAGCCACCTTCTCAGAAACTCTGATTTGCATCTGCTCTCTCTAATTCCAGCCTCCTATCAGGACTCCGCAGGTGTCTTCGCCTAGCATGGGGCCAAAGATTACTGCAAGGAAGATATGACTGAGCCTGGGTGTATATTTACTTTTGCTTCTCCATTTTTCCAACTTGCTATTTACTTGTCATCCTCTGGCCCTCAACAGGTCCCACTTCTGCTTCTGATCCAATCACGGACTATGAAATCAATAATTTTCTGAACTGTAAAATGACCTGAGGAGAGATGCTAGGTGCCTAAAGAGGGCATAGGTGCCTCTATCCTGTTAAGGAAAAGTCATGCAAAGCATTCTGTTTCATGTATTATCCACTCATCTGGAATAGTCCCTAAAAAGGCAGCACTTCATCATTACCTTTTCCTATAGTCACTGACATCTGCTGCGGCCTCAAGTGCTTCAAGCATTGCTCCATATGTGTATTTCTGCTGCATCAATGCCCAGGATCCATTTGCCCACTCGGATCTAGGCTTACAGTATCCACCTCACAAGGCCAGCCACAACATTGTATCTGTGTAGTCAGTTGGCTCCGTTTCTATGTCTATACAGTGAGCGTGTCTCTGTTCCTGTATCTATGTAGTCAGTTTTGTGCTGTTCCTGTATCTATGTATGTAGTAAGCTTGATTCTGCTCTCGTATGTATGTATAATATAGAGGAGAAGGCAAGAGTCATTAGTGACCAGAATTGATCATATATAAAAGGTAAATATTTATTGTACAAATCAGTAAAATAGTAACACAAAAATACATGTAAGACAAATGGAAACACATACAGAACATGTGCACATACAGGGAAAAATTGCCTCCTAGCGGTTATAATGAGTAAGCACTTGTGGTAACAGTACATGAGATGGCTATAGTACAAAGATAGATCATATACATATGTCCATTGCAACAAAGTAAAATGCCATGTCCAGAAAACCTATTGAACCTCAAGAATGTGAGACATGTCTATCACAATAGCAAACGCTCCTAACATAGTCAGCAATGGTATAACGCTGTCATATCAAAGATCAGCAAAGGTAAGTATAGCGTTGCCATATTTAGACAGAGGACATGCTCACCAAAGGGTTAAAGTACTGCAGGAGGAAAAATCACCCCGTAATAAAGGTGCCGCCCCAACGCACGTTTCGTGGCTGCCTGCCACTTTTTCAAGGGGATAGTAGTGTGCAGTGCAAAGGACCTTCATATACCTCCTATTTCCCAGTCACATGATCAGAATCATCCAATAGGAGAGGGTACAACGGCGCATGCGTCGCCTGAAGCCAGGAAGGTCCCCAGCGATGGAGGCGTCATACACCCTGACGCGCGCACAGGCACTAAACCAGAGCGCGCCCAGGGTGCAGTAGAGACGCCCCACCGCTGCAGAAACAACACAGGCACAAGCGGAGCATGCGCACACCGAACTCCATAGTAACAGGTGGTCATATGATGCCATGAGGAATCATAATAATCAGGAGATACCATAGGCATACAAATGAGAGTAATTACAACCTAAGAACAATATGCAGCATAATATAGACAATGGTACAATGTATATACATTATAGATCGCTGCGGTAGTATTCTTCCACTTGTATTCGTTCTATTCCTCATAGACATCAGATACGTGGGCAAACGGAGGTAGAAAGTCTCAAAAAATACACGGTGAAGAGTGAACAACACTGTAAAAATAATTAAAAACACAAAAAATTAAAAACAAAGAAGGCATCAAACGGAACCAGAGAGGGAAAGTCAAAGGGAAAAATAGAAAAGTATAAAAAAGAGGCGAAATTCAGAGATTCATTGAGACCATTGGGCACCATTGTGTCGAGATGGACAATCCAACGGGCCTCCATTTGGGCTAAGATTTTTCTATAATCACCACCCCTCACACCAAGATGTAATATATCTATACCACGAACTTTAAAAGAGGTAGCATCACAATTATGGTGATGTTTAAAGTGTCGGGGAATTGTCTTCAAATCAGAGGGGTCAGAAATGGACCTTGCTGCGCCAATATCCGTAACGTGTTCCCTGATTCGTATCCTCAATTCTCTAGTGGTTAAGCCAACATATATCCTTGGGCAATCACATGTGGCGTATTAGATAACATTCGAACTGCCACAGGATATGCGCTGGCGAATGTCAAATACTTTATCACCACTAGAGGAGGAAAAATCAAGGGCACGCAGGGCATTGGCGCACGCAAGGCAATGGCCACAAGGAAAGAAGCCTGCAGTAGGACCACGAGTCCCAAAGACATTTTTTATGGGTGCAATGTAGTGACTCCGGACCAGTGTGTCACGTAAATTTCTCGACCGCCTAGATGTCATGGCGGGGTAGTCACCGAGTGAGCGAGCCAGGGCGGGTTCAGTTTGTAAGACATTCCAATGTCTAGTTAAGATTTTTCGAATATCAAACCATTCGTGGTTGTAGGTGGTAATAAATCTTGTCGGTCCATCCTCATTCACCTGCCTATCAACATGATTAGTATCAAGGAGACGGCCACGTGGAGTCCTCCTTGCCCGGTCATATCCCTTTTGATGCAACGGTTGCTATAGCCTCTCGCCTTAAAGCGGTTACTAAGGTCTTTAGCTTGAGCCTCAAGCCTGATCATGTGACTGGGAAATAGGAGGTATATGAAGGTCCTTTGCACTGCACACTACTATCCCCTTGAAAAAGTGGCAGGCAGCCACGAAACGTGCGTTGGGGCGGCACCTTTATTACGGGGTGATTTTTCCTCCTGCGGTACTTTAACCCCTTTGGTGAGCATGTCCTCTGTCTAAATATGGCAACGCTATACTTACCTTTGCTGATCTTTGATATGACAGGTTTTCTGCACATGGCATTTTACTTTGTTGCAATGGACATATGTATATGATCTATCTTTGTACTATAGCCATCTCATGTACTGTTACCACAAGTGCTTACTCATTATAACCGCTAGGAGGCAATTTTTCCCTGTATGTGCACATGTTCTGTATGTGTTTCCATTTGTCATACATGTATTTTTGTGTTACTATTTTACTGATTTGTACAATAAATATTTACCTTTTATATATGATCAATTCTGGTCACTAATGACTCTTGCCTTCTCCTCTATATTATGCTTATATATGAGTGGTGACATTTTGGTTTCACACTTGCTTGTGTTACCCACATTTTCCAGCTTTACCCATGCAGCTGTTCATGTTTATACTTCTCGTATGTATGTAGTATGCTCTATACTGATCCTTTAGCTATGTACAAGCCACCATTATTTTTAAAGCCTGTTACTTCTGCTGCTTTAACTTGGCGGCTAGAGATAAGCAGGCGAAAGATGGGCCACCGCAACACGAATACCATTGCTTTGTAATTGCCTGCCAGCCCCTGAATACATCTGAGACTGTCCTTGTGGTAGAATAGAAGCATGATATGGTATTTTCATCAATCTCTAGCACATTTACTACATAATGATGTCAGGACAGAAAGAACTGGAAAGTTCAGCTTGCTTTTCACTATCAAGGTGCAGCTTGTTATGTAGAAGGAAGAAGCAAGATCCTTGCTTTATTGGTTATAGGGTTGTCCAATTGTCAAATACAATGAGCAAAAATACTAAAATTAGTGAGTAAAGCTTTTCAGCCTTTCCTGCAGAATATAGGAAAAATTAGCAGTTTGTAAGAAAATCATCAGGGCCACTTTAAATTTTACTCCTCATTCTCTTCAATGACATGTTGTGAGATTGCTGAAATGACTCAGGCTGCTGCTTGGCAGGCATGCAGCCTTTTTTTTCCCTTAGTTCCACCCTCAAATCTTTCCTCTCTTCCATTAAAGAACGCTGGTAGAAGTCCGACGTCTGCACATCTGGGTTATGGGATCCACATTGTGTTAATCAGGAGACTCAAGGGAAGTCAAGAGGT
This sequence comes from Oophaga sylvatica, assembly GCA_033576555.1. NCBI lineage: Eukaryota > Metazoa > Chordata > Amphibia > Anura > Dendrobatidae > Oophaga > Oophaga sylvatica. The sequence goes on along the minus strand of JARQOD010002867.1, from coordinate 48,358 downwards.
GTCTCAGACTCGTAGGCGACAGGTAAGGCCGGATGGCAGTGAAGAGGGATCCGGTGATTCTGGACGGATCTCCATACAATCAGTAATGGATCTCATGTGTTACAGTGTGGAGGACAGGCTCAGGCTCAGGGTTGTATTTTTCCTGTCTTCTTTGTCTCCAGCCACATATCATACACCGGAAACTCTTCAAGGGAAAGTGTTATTACAAAATGTCAAATTGTTTTAATTAGGTTTTTGAGTTAAGTGTATTTTAAACTTTTTTCTGGCAATATTTCGTGATATTACAATCTTTAATAAAAAAAATTAGCGTTAGAAATTTAGCATTTCTCACACTGGATCATGGTGCTTTTTCAAGGGAATCTTTCACCAAGTTTTTGGTATCTCATCTCAGTGCAGCATAATGTAGAGATGTAGGGAAAGAGACCCTGATTCCAGCAATGTATCACTTAGCTTACTGGGTGCAGCAGATTTTACACTTTCAGAGTTTTCTCTGCTGTAGATGTGCCCTGGCCACACCACTGATTAGCTGCTAATCAGGGCTGGGTTGATTGTGGGACCAGGAGGCACGTAGGCAGCTAGTCTAGTCATGATAATCTCCTGCTGATAAAACACTGATGGTATTTAATCAACAGCGCACAGCCCTAATAACTGACACATCGCTGAAATCAGTGTCTCCGCCCCCGTGCCACACTCCCCTCAGACGATATAGCATAAACCTGCTGACAGATTCCCTCTAAGACTCCAATTTCCTGTTGTTTTAAGAAATTCTCATTTACTTTATCTAAAATGAACAGACTCTGACTATACCTTTATACTGAAACATCTAAAAAGGATGTACAAAGGGAGGGGGAGCAGGTGAGCTGTGTCTTGACATAATCTATTGTGAATGATGGGTCCTATGTTATTAGTTGTGTATAGACGTGTTATCAGTAGTGATGAGCGAATGTGCTCGGTAATACTCGTTACTCGCCCGAGCACTGCTGTACTCGCAGTACTCGGCGAGCATTTCCGTGTTTGCTCGGTGGGAGTTCTGGTGCACGTCCTGTATTTTTGGCGCTGTTTAGAGCGCCTATCAACATGCAGGGATTGTCTGCCACGCACTGGAATGCCGCAGCCATCTTGGTTGTGGTATTACAGTGATTGGCTGGCCGCACAGCGTCTTCAGGTGTATGAGAGACCTGGCGGCGCCATGCTCGGCTCTGTCTGCTCCGGAATTAGCGAGTGTAGGGAGAGCTGCTGCCGAGATAGGGTCAGATTTGGGGGTTTAGAAGGTAGTGTGTGTCTAACATCAAAGAAGACAGAAATCCCACTTAATCAACAGTCCTTCTAATGACTAATTACGGGGTATATAGATTGCAGTGCTAGGTAGGCAGGCACTGTATGTGCGTATGCAGATCTCAGTAGCAGGCAGGCATTGTATGTGGCAGACTTCATTGCATACTTCAAGAGGGTCCATTCCATTACTGTCTGCTGCTGCTGCCTATAAGCTATATTGACCGTATCTACACAGCTCTAGGTCTCAGTGTGCAGCAAATTTTTTTGCAATCTTAATCCTGATTATTTTATTCCAACACAATCCAGAACCCCTTTTTTTTCTACGAATTTACACCTTTAATTAACCCCTACATGTGTGAAATTTTGCACACATACACTCATGTAATTGTTAGTGAAAACCATATATCAAACTACATGAAAAGACATGGTTAACTCTATGTAAACCATGTGTCATTTCATGTCGGGTCTGTAATTTCACAAAAGCCGGCAATTGAATTAGCGGCTATTATACTATGTAAAGTGTATGTACTATAAATACATATATATGTGTCACAATGACATATATATATATATATATATATATATATATATATATATGAGGTGTAAAATTGTTGAAGAAAAATGCGTGGGCTCCCGCTCTATTTTCTCAACCAGACAGACAAAGCCAGCGAGTGGGGGCAGATAATAATAGCCCAGAGAGGGACCATTATTTTTGGGCCCCCCCTGGCTACTAACATCTGCCCCCAGACACCCCAGAAAAGGCAAATCTATAAATAGATTCGCCCTTTCTGGCACTTAGCCTGTCTATTCCCATTGTCCTGTAGCGGTGGCGAATGAGTTAATAATGGGTTAAAGCCACCTTGCTATTGAAAGGTGACTTTAAGCCAGGTTAATAATTGAGAGCTGTCAATTAGACAACTATCAATTATTAATCTTATTGTATGAAATAAAAAAAAACGCACACACATTAATGAAAAATCATTTTAATGAAATAAATACACAGTTTTTGACCATATTTTATTGTACAGTTAATCCTCGATTCCCTTGTTCTCCTGTAATAAAAATAAAATAATAAAGCAATATTATTCTTACCTATCCGATGCACAGTCAGGTCCCCCGATGTAATCCTTGTGAAAGGGTTAACGTTTGCTGCAGGGACCGCAGCTAATGCTGCCAGCCTCGCAGTAAACCCCCGAATGAATCATCTCCTCTCCTGGCTGACAGGAGAGGAAGTGGTTAGCTGGGAAGCATAATTGATTGCTTCCCACTTTCACTTCAGGTCAGCCAGGGACACCGCACAGCATCAGTGACGTCAGAGGGAATCCCGGCTGACCTGAAGTGAACTGATAAACAAAAATAGGGGATCCCCTCGAAAAAAAAATGGCGTGGGGTCCCCCCTATTTTTGTTAACCAGCCTGATGAAGCAGACTACTGAGGCCTGGTATTTAAGGCTGTTAAGGATCCAAGATCCATGAACCTTGCAAGCCTGATAATACCAGGCCACAGCAGTCTGCTTATCTTGGCTGGTTAACAGAAATAGGGGATCCCTCAAAAAAAAATGGCGTGGGGTCCCCCCTATTTTTGTTAACCAGCCAGATGAAGCAGACTACAGAGGCCTCGTATTTCAGGCTGGTAAGGATCCAATATCCATGAACCTTGCAAGCCTGATAATACCAGGCCACAGCAGTCTGCTTAGCTTGGCTGGTTAACAAAAATAGGGGAACCCCTCGAAAAAAAAAATGGCGTGGGGGTCCCCCTATTTTTGTTAACCAGCCAAGTAAAAAGCAGACTGCTGCGGCCTGGTATTAAAAGACTGTCAAGGCCCATGGATTTTGGCCCTCAACAGCCTAAAAATACCAGGCTGCAGCAGCCCCACAATTGGCGCATCTAAAGATGCGCCAATTGTGGCACTTTACCCGGCTCTTCCCACTTGCCCTGTAGCGGTGGCAAGTGGGGTAATAAGGGGTTAATGTCACCTTTGATTGAATGGTGACAATAAGCCCGGTTAATAATGGAGAGGCGTCAATAAGACACCGATCCATTATTAATCATAAAGTTTGTAAATTTTTTAAAAAATACGCAGCCAGAATAAAGTTTTTAATGAAATAAACACAACACAGTTTTCATTATTTTTATTGCACGCTCATCCTGCGACGCCATCGATCTCCTGTAAAAAAACAAAAATAACAAACCAACACAAATACTCCCTGTCCGACGCAGTCCAAAATCACGAGTGTCCCACGACGAGTCCAGCTCTGCTACATCTGGATGCCTGACATCCAGACACAGCAGAGCTGCTTACCATAGGAGATTCCCCGGCGGTGACGTCATCCGGACTGCTTTACGGCCAGCTGTCGCGAGAGTACAGCTGGCCGAGACTACCCAGTACCCGGCAGCACGTGCAGTTATCGCAAGAAGCTGCACGTGACCGCCAGGGAGAGGGTAATGGTGGCCATCCAGGAGTCCAGGACATGACCACCGGGGATCTTCTGCCAGGTAAGTGCTGAGTCCTGACTCCTGACATACCCGACCGACACTGACAGTGACACTTTCGGGAAGTTCCTGTGTCACGTACTTCCTTCTGTGACACAGGAACTCCCCATAGACTTTACAGGAAAACTCCGATTCCGGTATCCGATATGCAAAAAATATCGGATCTCAGAATCGGAATTCCGATACAGTGAATATCGGCCGATACCCGATATTTGCAGTATCGGAATGCTCAACACTAGTGATGGTGCATGCAGAGGCCGTGGGCAATCTGCAATTGTGCCACAACAAATATCCACATGTTCTCGCAACAGGTTCCTGTCAGAATTCATAGGGTATGGCAGAACAGCACTCTTGACACCAGAGCAGCGTGAAAAGGTAGTTGATTGGATGGTGGATAATGCTTCCAGTCACTTTACTACCACCACCAGCACCATGTCTTCCACACGGTCAAGTCTAAGTAGCCGTGAGTCTGGACCGCATAGTCCTCACCCTGATCCTCCTTCCTCTTCCCATGCCGAGTGCCCCCAGACAACTGATCCCAAGCTTTGACACTCTGAAGAGCTGTTCATTTTTGCATTTATAGATTCGGACCTCTCGCCCTGTCCACTTGAAGCGGGGCATAATCACATTGCATGTAGCGATACCCAAATATTGGAGCAGCCACGTTCACACGTAGGCGACGGTGGCAACGTGTCACAAGAGATGGACGATGATGAGACACAATTGCCAGAAAGTCAGGAGGAGGACCAGGATGAGGAAGTGGAAGAGGAGGTGGTGGATGATGTAGTAACTGACCCAACCTGGCAGGAGGATATGCAAAGCGAAGACAGCAGCACACAGGTGGTGGGAGGCGTAGCACCACAACAGGCAGGAAGAAGCACTGTGGTGGCCGCAGATTGAAGGCTGGCAACCGTTCCTCGTAAAACCAACACGACGGAAGCTGCCAGTACAAGTGTTAGGTTTTCCCGAGTCTGGTTGTTTTTTAAAGACTCTGCCGAAAACCCCAAACAGGCCATTTGCACCACCTGCCATGCCCGCATCAGCAAAGGTAGCAAAACTACCAGCCTGACCACCATCAGCATGATCCGGCACATGGCAGCAAAGCACCTGACTTTGTGGGCCGAACCCCAGGGTCCAGGAACAGTGTCTGCTGGTGACACCACTGCTTCTTCCGCTGTTGTGCGTGGAAGCCAATCCCCTGTCCATGGTGCCTGCGAAGATGCCTTCTGCCCTGCACCTGTCGTTGCACATACTCAACTACCACCATCAGCAAGCACGTCCACCTCCTTGTCCCAGCGCAGCCTTCAGTTGTCCATACACCAGTCATTGGAACGCAAGCAGAAATACCCAGCCAACGCCCCACAGGCCACAGTACTAAATTCACACATTTCTCGTCTGCTTGCGCTCAAAATGTTGCCTTTTCGTCTCATGGAGACTGAATCTTTCCGCAACCTGATGGCGGAGGCCGTCCCAAGTTACTCTGTCCCCAGTCGACACTATTCCTCCCGGTGTGTAGTTCCGGCATTACACAAGCACGTGTCCCACAACATTACCCGTGCCCTCAACAATGCAGTTACTGCGAAAGTCCACCTAACCACGGACGGTACATCTCACTGGCGGCATGCTGGGTTAACATAGTGGAAGCTGGGACCCAGTCGGACCTTAGGATGGAACACATCCTACCAAAGCCGAGGATTGCGGGCCCTAGGTCAATCAGTGTTGCCCCCACAGTCTACAGCTCCTGCATGTCATCCTCCTCCTCCTCTTCAGCCTGCATCTCTGAAACCACATCAGTCGCAAGCTGGAAGCCCTGCAGCACTTCCTCAGCCAAGCATCAACAGGCTGTGCTGAAGCTAATATGATTAGGTGACAAACCGCACAATGCTGAAGAGTTGTGAACAGCTCTGAAAGAGCAGCCAGATATGTGGCTGACACCGCTGAACCTACAGCCAGGCATGGTTGTGTGTGACAATGGCCGGAGCCTGGTGGCGGCTCTGAGGCGAGGTGAGCTCACACATGTACCATGCCTGGCCCATGTGCTTAATCTCGTGGTTCCGCGGTTTCTCTAAACTTACCCGGAGCTGTCGGATCTGCTTGTGAAAGTACGCCTCCTGTGTATCCATTTTTGAAAGTCAGCTAAGCTACAGCTTCAGCCGCCCTTGCTGTGCTTCAGCAGCGTTTGCAGCTTCCAGCTCACCGATTGGTGTGTGATATCCCCACGCACTGGAACACTACACTGCATATGTTGGAAAGGATTTGCGAGCAGAAGAGGGCAGTTGTTGACTACCAGCATCAACAAGGCCGTCGTTATTCAGTTCAGACTCCACACATAAGACCTCCGGAGTGGACATGGATTTCAGACATATGTACCATCCTACAAAACTTTGAGGACAGCACCAAGGTAGTGAGCGGCGATGATGCCATAATCAACGTCTCTATCTTGCTTCTCTGTATTCTGAAAAGCTCTCTGCTCACAATGAAAGAGGATGCATTGCAGGCAGAGCACGATGAGATGGAGCAAGGAACCATACAGGGTGATTACACACAGCCCAGCCTCATGTCATCCCAACGTGGATTGGTTGACAATGAGGAAGAGTAAGAGGAGGAAGAACAGGAGCTAGTTTCATGCGCTATAGACGGTACTACAAGCACAACTGTCATACTGTCTGTTCAGCGTGGATGGCCTGAGGACAGGGAGGAGGAGGGGGACAGCATGGTCAGTCGTCCTGTTGGTGAGGACACTGAAGACTTGCCTGTTAGCAGTCTGGCACGAATGGCAGACTTTATGTTGCGCTGCCTTTCCTGTGACCCTTGCATTATCAAAATTTGTGCTGGAACTCTTTACTGGTTGGTGACACTTCTAGACACACGCTACAAGGAGAACTTTCTATCTCTTATTCCAGAGTCAGATAGGTGAACTAAAATGGTGCAGTACCAGAGGGCCATTGTTGCGGAATTAATGAAAAAATTCCCATCTGAAAACGCTGACGGCAGAGCTCACAGTTCGTTGGATAAACAAGGAGTAGAGGCGAGAGAGACCCAACCATAATCCAGCAGAGGCAGGGGAACACTGGCAAAGTTCTGGGACACTTTTCTCAGACCCACCCATTGCCCTGGCCCAGAGTTGCGGGGTAGTTTCACAAGGAATGAAAAGTTTGGGAAGCTGCTGAAGGAGTACCTTGCTGACTGTACAAACGTCCTCCGTGATTCCTCTCTACCTTTTAATTATTTGGTATCCAAGCTGGACACGTGGCATGAACTGGCTCTCTACGCCTTAGAGGTCCTGCCGCTAGCGTTTTGTTAGAGTCGGTTTTTAGTGCCGCTGGTGGAATTATAACTGAAAAGCGAATCCGCCGGTCAACTGAAAATGCTGATAGGCTGACTCTTATAAAAATGAACAAGGGCTGGATTGGGTCAGACTTCTGTACACTACCGAATGATAACAACTAGTGTTGAGCATTCCGATACCGCAAGTATCGGGTATCGGCCGATATTCGCGTTATCGGAATTCCGATACTTAATTCCGATACTTTTTCAATATCGTATACCGGAATCGGAAGTTCCCATAATTCTTTGAGAGGCAATGTGATTTTAGTCAGCCAATGAGGAATCCTACGAAGTGTGGGCACATCCTGTAATGATGCGGTCATCTTAACTAATGGCATGGCTGTGATTGGCTGCTGAAATGATGTCAGAATGCACTATAAAAGGCGCCGCAGCCATTTTAGCGTCACTGTGCTGTGAACTCAGTTAGGGACAGAACGCTGCTGTGCTGACTCTGAGGGACAGTTAGATATTGCGATTTTGTGTACTACTGTGCTTGAGGCAGGCTAGTTTACCAACCGCTGTGTAAAGCTTCATTTTGCCAGTGTTGTTTTAAACAGCTCTGTGCAAGGTGTGTGTGTGACAGTGCAGGTGACGCTGCAGTTTGCTCTGCATCCACCGCTGTTTGTAGGCATCTGCACGTGTCACTTTTTTTTTTTTTTTTTTTTATTTTATTTAGTGGAATTGGTGCAGCTCCATTATATTAGAAAAAAATCAAATCTATTAGTGTGACGTGCTTCCATCCGTATACAATACATTGGTTGCAAACACTATAGAAGTACAGAAAGGAGCTTTTCACAGATTGTGGACAGTTGTGTTTCAGTGTTCACTTCAGTCTGTGTTTTTTACTTTTTTGAGTGCAGATCACGCTCCAGTTACTTGTTCAAGCACTGCTGCTTGTACTCTGCTGAGCGTGTCTCAGTGGCTCATCCTTTTCATTTATCTCCAATTGGTTCTGCTACATTCCATTTAAAATAAATCTAATCTATTAGTGTGACGCGCTTCCATCCGTATACAATACATTGGTTGCAAACACTATAGAAGTACAGAAACGGGCCTTTCACAGCTACTGAACATGGGTTTTTAATTTTTAACTAAAATATGTATTTTTTCAAATGACACAAATATAAGTAATGTTGAAGAGGAATAGTCCTACATCCATTGTTTGCACAATATTACAGGTGTACATCATGTCCCTTAATCAACAATGTATTATTATATTTACTTGTATGCTTTTATTTAAAAGCCAAGAACACAGAAGGATAACCTTCGCACTGCAGCTGTTGTCAAAGTTCAACCCACATTATGCACTTCCAACATTGCAGCATTTGAGGCATGATGTGAGTTGGATTGGTCAAAGTTATGGAGTGAGAAGGTTCACCATCAGTACCCTATAGCATAAGTATGCTTTTGTGTTAGCATTTGTGTTAGACATGTGGATATCTGCCATAATATGTCACAATTATTTAGTTACAGATTTGTTACCAACACTAATCATTGAATGGTTTTAAATTTGACGTTTCACTTGTTTACAGCTTAGAAATAAGGGTGTAGCCTGATATCTATGTGTAGCACTAGCCACTTTAACATGTCATGTTTTTTTAAACATGTGTAGCTAGGTAGCAGTAATTTTTGCCGGACACACAGCAGGGGAACAGCAGGCGTTACTGAACCCCACTATCACTATAGCTTGTGTATTGGTCTGTGGACACGACACTTCTGAGCAGCAACTGGCAGTGTTGTAGCCCAGGGAGTATAGCTCAGGTGGTAGAAAGATGAACATAACAGGAGACATGGAAAACGTTGCCAACCAGTTAGTTAATCTGAAACCGGACAGGCAAATTCAGGCGAGATCCATGCCTTGTTCATTTTCAGAAAAGTAAGCCGTTCTACATTATCGTAGGATAGTCGCATGCAACGGTCTGTTAGTACACCACCTGCAGCAGTAAAGACGCGCTCCGATAATACACTGGCAGCAGATCAAGCCAGCACCTCCAATGCATACTGGCTAAGCTCTGGCCATGTATCCAGCTTAGAGACACAAAACTTGAATGGGGAAGAGCCATCTGGGAGTACACTGAGAGGGAAAGACATGTAGTCTGTCACCATCTTACGGAAACTGTTGCCTCCTGCTGACTGGAGCCGTCTCGGATGGTGTAGACATTGGTGGCGCTGCCACAAAACTTCGCCACATTTGGAACATACTGTTCTTGCCCTGTGCAGAGGCGCTGCTTGTGCTTCCTCTTGTTGCAGAGCTGTCTCCACTGCCTCGACGCACAGAGCTGCTTTGTAAATCAGTAGCAGCAGCAGTGCTCTCGGCTGGAATGGAGAACATTATGGATTGCACCAGTGTGTCTTGGTACTTCCGCATTTTACGCTCCCGGTTCAACGGTGTGATGAGGCTTTGTAAGTTGTCCCGGTAGCGAGGGTCTAGGAGGGTGTACACCCAATAATCAGACGTGGTGTGAATGTGTTCGATGCGGCGGTCGTTTCTCAGCCACTGCAGCATGAAATCAACCATGTGCTGCAGACTCCCAACTGGCCAAGAAACGTTGTCCCCTGCAAGAGGCGTCATCTCCGCCTGCTGTGCATCACCCCACCCTTGGTCTACATACTGACTAGAGCATTGTCTACCTCCCTCTGGAGCGATGTCTTCCTCCTCCATTGACTCCTCCTCATCCTCCTCACAAAGTCCTTCAAATACATATAAATTTAACAAATTTAAAACTCAAAATTTAAAAACTTTGTATCATAATTCTGTAACATCAGTTTATGGAAACACAATAGCATTACAAAAGGATAGACAAAAACTGTACATTATGTGCTTTGTAAATACATTAAAAGTTTGTAATGGTTATGAAAATATAGACAGCGACTCTGGAGGTTCAATTGTTGATACAGCATGGTACTTTGAAAGTCCTCCAGCCCTTTGTGAGGAACCACGTTGCGCTGACTGTCCAGAAGGTGATGGAATTTGTGACTCCTCATCCTCCACCTCTTCCAAAACCTCATGCCTTAGTGCTTGCAGTGTTTTTTGAAGCAGGCAGATAAGGGGGACAGTCAGGCTGACTAGTGCATCATCTGCACTCGCCATCCGCGTTGACTCATCAAACGCACGCAAAACGTGGCAGATATCCTTCATAGAGTTATTCGCCACTCATTACACTGGCAGTGGCTGCCCATTCATTATAGGATCCAATTCTAATTACTGGTTCTCACCAACAAAGCTCTCCACAGCGCAGCACCCCCCTACATCTCCTCCCTTATTTATATTTATCGGCCTAACCGACTGCTGCACTCTGCAAACGACCTTCGACTAACCTCTGCACTAATCCGTACCTCCCACTCCCAAGTCCAAGACTTCACCCGCTGCGCCAATCCTCTGGAATGCTCTACCCCAAGAAATTAGGACTATCCGCAATTTGGATGGTTTCAGGCGCTCCCTCAAAACACATTTGTTCACAGTGGCCTATCACATTCACTAATCAAAGTCATTCTATGTGTAATTCTTGTGTGTGTAGCCCATTCACTATCTCCATGCATCCCTCACTTCCTTAAAATGGCTGGACCATCATTGTAAAAACACCATTGTATATAACACACCTGTACTTTGTATCTCCCACACCTCATTGTAGATTGTAAGCTTTCACCAGCAGGGGCGGCTGATTTTGCTTTAATTATTGTATTGTTAACGTTGTTACTTATGACTCGTGTTTTGAAACTGTTAAACTGTAAAGCACTGCGGAATATTATGGCGCTATATAAATAAATAATATTATTATTCTTATTATAGAGGCCCACTCAGTAGTGGTGAAGTGTGAACGGCGCAAATTGCGAGTTGACTGCGCCTGATGCAGCTGATACTCCATTACTGTTGGCTGCTGCTCACACAACCACTCCAACATATGTAACGAGGAATTCCACCTGGTGGGTACGTCACATATGATGCGATGTTCATGAAGGTGAAATCTGCGTTGCAGAGCTGCAATCAGCGATCTGGCCATGCTGGAACGTCGCAAGTGAGCGCACTCTAGGCGGACCTTGTGCAGCAGTGCATCAAGATCCGGATAGTCCCTCAAAAAACTCTGCACGACCAAGTTGAGCACATATGACAGACATGGTATGTGAGTGAGGTTGCCAAGGCCCAGAGCTGACACCAGATTTCGGCCATTGTCACACACTACCAAGCCTGCCTGTAGATTCTCTTCCAAAAACCACACGTCGCTCTCCTGCTTTATGGCATTACAGAGCTCCTGCGCTGTGTGGCTAAGATTCCCCATGGAAATTAATTTCAGGATGGCCTGTTGACATTTGGACACGGCTGTGCTCATATCGGTCGCAACAGGTAAACGTTCACGGGTCCATGTGGAGGTAGACCGTGACGGCTCCTGCAGCGATGATTCTGAGGAACTGGAATAGGAGGAGGAATCAATGTGTACAGACTTGATTCCTGCAATCCTTGGAGTTGGCAGAACACGTACAGCGCCACTCGCAAGATCAGTACCCGGCTGCACAACATTGACCCAATGGGCAGTGAGGGAAAGGTATTGTCCCTGGCCATGGGTGTTAGAACCCTCTTGTTAGGTTTTGTTTCAGTTTGCTGGTCACATGACCTTTTTTCCCTATTTAGTCTGGCTCCGCCCTTCTGGCTTTGCTTGACTTCATTGTATTATCTACTGTTAAGCTAGCCGGGTGCTTAGGTGCCTTAATCTGTCAGTTTTGCTTGATGTTAGGATCACAAAGTATTTATTTTTCTGTTTAATTATCCATGCTACAATTTATGTTAGGAGGTGTCCACCTTTTCTCCAGTCCCTAGATCTTGTAGGGATTACTCCCTCGCAACTATAGGTCTTCGTTCAGACTAGCTGAGGACTTTAGCGGGTCTGGTCGCAGGATCAGGTTCCCCGTTACATCGTAGGGATTCAGCTTAGTTCTATTGTAGGGACAGAATTCCCTTCTTTCCTTACTGGTTGTAGCAGATCATAACAATGGGTACTGGTCCACGCATCGGTGGTCAGGTGGACCTTGCTACTGAGGGCTTTTAGTAGCGCATGTTTAATTTTTCCCTCAACATGCTTTTGCAGACCAGGGACGGCTTGCCTGCTGAAATGAAATCGGCTTGGCACATTGTATTGTGGGATTGACAATGATATTCAGTTACGGAAACTGTCTGTCTCCACCAGCCTGAATCACAGCATTTCAAGGGACAGGAGTTTTGCAATGCCAGCATTCAGAGCCTGTGCTCGTGCATGGTTTGCGGAGTATGGCCGTCTTTTATCCCATGCCTGTGCTACCGATGGCTGTTTTGTGGCCTGGGAGTGTGAGGATGACAGGGAACTTGCTGCTGTGTGTGGAATAACAGTTTGTCTCTGGACAACAGTGGCCGAGGTTCTTCCATGGCGATCCTGTGAGGAAGCATAACCAGCTGTGTGTGAGCTCGATGAAGAGGCTTCAACACAACCTGAAGATGTAGGTGCTGCTGTAGGTTGGCCTACATCTCTAGTGTGTCTTTGTAACTCAACTATGTGCTTTGTCCGCACATGTTTCCACATATTTGTGGTATTGAGGTGACTGACACTTTTAGCTATTTTTAATTTTTAATTACACAGCTTGCATTTCACATAGCAAATATCATGTGCAAGTGTGTGAAAAAAGGACCACGCAGTGCAAGTCCTGGGAGCGCACGTTTTGACTTTTGGAAGACAACTGCTCCGAACAGGTGCCAAACTGGAGGCTACAGGCAACCGAGTCTGCAGCCTAACTCTCCCTCCTGTTTGTACCGTTGGGGCAATGTCTTCCTCTATCTTCCTTCTATCACTAACCATTTCTCTAGGCCTCTCCCAGCTTTCAACCAAAGTACTGGTTCTCACCCACAAAGCTCTCCACAGTGCAGCACCCCTCCTACATCTCCTCCCTCATTTCTATCTATCGGCCTAACCGACTGCTGCGCTCTGCAAACGACTTTCGACTAACCTCTGCACTAATACGTACCTCCCACTCCCGACTCCAAGACTTCTCCTGCTCTACGCCAATCCTCTGGAATGCTGTACCCCAAGAAATTAGGACTATCCACAATTTGCATGGTTTCAGGCGCTCCCTCAAAACACATTTGTTCAGAGCGGCCTATCACATTCACTAATCAAAGTCATTCTATGTATTCTGTGTAAGTGTGTGTGTGTCTGTAGCCCATTCACTATCTCCATCCCTCAGTCCCTTAAGATGGCTGGAACATCATTGTAAATGCACCATTGTATATAAACACCTATACTTTGTATCTCCCCCATCTCATTGTACATTGTAAGCTGTCACGAGCAGGGGCGACTTATTTAGCTTAAATTATTGTATTGTTAACGTTGTTACTTATGACTTGTGTTCTGAAACTGCTAAACTGTAAAGCGCTGCGGAATATGATGGCGCTATATAAATAAATATTATTATTATTCCTCTGAGCTGCTCCCACCACCTTCCTGTTCTTCATGCCATGTTGGGTCTTGGACCTCATCATCTCCACTACCCTCTTCCAACACCTGCTGTTGGGTGGTCTGGCCAGCACCATGCTCAACAGAAACTGGCACCTGGGTCTCATCATCATCATCAGATGCGTTCTGCGGTGTGCTGACCATCGGCACTGTCTCACCCGCCTCTTCAGATTCAGAGAGACACAGCTGTTGCGCATCACTGCATACTCCCTCTTCTTCACATTACAGAATGCTGCTTGGCTGGGCCCCTGTTTGCAAGCCAATAGATTCTGAGAACAGAAGCAGACACTCAGCTGGCTCCTGTACAGAACTCTCTGACTGCCTGGGCAATTTGCCAGGCGGTGAAGAGACAGATGGTTGCCCAACAGTGCTGTGGTCCTGAGAGGAGGTGGAAGCAATTGAAGTCGATGCATTGGCTGAGATCCAAACAACAACGGCTTCAATTTGTTCTTCCCGCAGCAGGGGGGTACTCCGAGCTCCTACAAAAGTGCACATAAAGGAACGCTCACGGCCCGGGGAAAACTGGTGGATGCTGTGTCACTGGGGGCCGCAGCAGCCACAGAATCCCCACGTCCTCTCCCTGAAGAAACTCCACGACCACGTGCCTTACTCCCTGCCTTCTTCATCTTGGTAGATTGATAAAGAAAGTCTGAAAAGTTATAAGGTCTAAGTGTGGTTATTCCGCAGAGACTGCAGTGAACACTGCACACAACTGTTCACTACCCAATGCGTCTCAGCAGGAAGGCAGTCTGTGCGTCAAAACAAAGGCACAAGCATACATCCATGTACCCTGTTTATACAGCTATATAAAAAAAAATATGTAGTAGTGACGCACACTTTATTGAGGTACAGTATTACATCGCCATTCACCATCTGTGGCTATGCAGTGTCATCTATATATACCTTATCTATCTGTTGTCATGCTTCCAAGTCGACAGTCAGCCATAAATAGCAATTTTCACTATGCACTATGCACTTTTTAAAGGTTATGTTTGTTAATAAAAATGATTATTGCCACATATTATCAGTATTACATGATGGAAATTGTATAATTTTGTATAAAATATTTAGGGACATTATTCAGCAAATGGAACATTTTAGTAATATCACAGATAACTTGTAATGCTGATGATGTTTTGAAGTCAGACATTCATTGTCTATACAATAAAAATGGTGTACATACTGTTACTTATCCATCATTAATGGATTCAGATATATACTTGTATGCTTTTATGTACAACCGTATAGCAGATTCCTTAACTAATTTATTTTGTGGTTTGCATTGCTGTTCAACATGTTAATGTATGTGTTTATGTTTGTCAATTCTTTATTTATCTAGATATTAGTTTAAATGAAATCATCATCTTATGGTAGTAAAGGTTATCTTTCTCTTGTTTGAAGTATAGACATTTAAAATTGACAGGTAACAAGGAAATTACTTGATCTAGTATTTAAACATCCTCCTTGACCCTGGGCTCCAACACCGCCAGTTGTTGCTCGGAAGTGCTGTTAGCACAGTCAACACTTGCTCCTGTGTTACTGGGGTTCAGTAACGTCAGCTGGTCCTCGGTTGTGCCATTGGCTCTTTTCCTTCTGCTGCCCCTCCGGGTTCCAGAACAGTCAGCTGGTCCTCGTTACTTGCATTGGCTCTTGTACCTTCTGCTACCCGTCCGGGTTCCAGTACCGTCAACTGGTTCTCCGCAGTGCCTTTGGCCTAGGTGCCTCCATCTCGGTATCCGAGTTCCAGCAACGTCTGCTGGTCCTTGGTAGTGCTTTGGAGCACAGGTACCTCCTGCTTAGTAACCGTGTCCCAGTAACGTCAGCTGGTCCTCGGTTGTGCCATTGGCTCTTTTCCTTCTGCTGCCCCTCCGGGTTCCAGCACAGTCAGCTGGTCCTCGTTACTTGCATTGGCTCTTGTACCTTCTGCTACCCGTCCGGGTTCCAGTACCGTCAACTGGTTCTCCGCAGTGCCTTTGGCCTAGGTGCCTCCATCTCGGTATCCGAGTTCCAGCAACGTCTGCTGGTCCTTGGTAGTGCTTTGGAGCACAGGTACCTCCTGCTTAGTAACCGTGTCCCAGTAACATCAGCTGGTACAAGATTGTGCTACAAATACAAGATACGGAACAAGAGACACAAGAACAATAAGCAGAAGATCTAAAAGCAGAAGAACATGAAGTATAAGACCAAAATGAAGAGCAAAATATATGCTCTAAATTCTAAGCAGAAGAAGACTAAGCAGTGTATGGGGGTGAGTCCGTTCCTCCTCGTGGTGCCCCTGGAAAATGCCTGCTGCTGCAGGCTAAACTGAACACGGACAAATACTGTTGTAATTTAAATCTTTTGTGACAGCAAGAACGGAAGGATGAAAAATTCATACTTTGACAGATTACAAGTACAGGATTCTCTGTCACAAATAAGAATATGATGAAGAAGATGAAGCAGAATATGAATAAGAATAATAGTTTAATAAGAAGAATATGAGTAATGTTAACAAAGATGAATAGCAAGAAGTTTAAGAAGAAGATAAAGAAGGTGAAGATGAAGAATAATTTGATGAAAAAGATGATGCTGCAGAAGATTATGAAGGAGAAAGTGTGTGAAAAGTTAAAAGGTGAAGATGAAGAGCATGGAAGTTGTGTAATATACATATTTGCCAAAATATAAAAAACGTTAACATTGTCAATTTCTTCGTCAATCCGAACATCTTTAAAAAAAAAATATTTATGCTATTCCATTTGATTGGGTTAAACATCTATGCCTTTAATGTCTCCTCAACCTTCCCCAATACATTCTACATTACTCTTTCTTGTTTTCCTTCATGTACAATTAACCAACAAGGCAAGAATGGGTTTTTTTTAATTTCGATATTTTGTTCCCATAGACTTACATGGGACTTCCGGTATCGGTATCGGGTATCGCCGATATTTTAGTGATATCGGCGATACCATTCCGATTCCGATACTTTAGGATATCGGAAAGTATCGCTCAACTCTAATAACAACGAAACATAACCTCCAATACAGTGTATTTTTGTGGGAGGTGTATTCCCATGCACCTCTTCACACCCACACATGGGTATACGCTTCCTGACTTTGGCTATTTGGTGTGTTATTATCCTCCCAATTCTCCTCATCCTCATCATCCACCACCACTATAACATGAGGGTGACCATAGTCCGTGATGCAACAGCCAGTAGAAATTTTTTCAAGGGTGTTTTGATGTCTGTTCCAAAAATGTTTACACTCTATGTTGAGGTGTCCCCCAGGGGAAAATGTTTTTCAGCCTATGCACTTAGTGTATGGGCATTCCAAGTATAGGAGACTCGGACCTTTAAACTGGTAAAACCTTTTTCGCAGGCCATCCACCACGTCTCTTCAGACACCACCACTAGAACACGATGGTGAACATGTTCCGTGATGAAACAGTTCCTAAGCCTCAACAGAGCAATTATCCACTGACGGTTCTTCAGGCTCAACACAGCAATTGTCCACCGCTGTGTCTTTAGCATCAACACTGCAATTGTCCACTGCCGGGTCTTCAGCCTCAACAATACACTGCGTAGCCAATATGGGAGTAACAAATTAATAGGAACAATGCTTTCAGGTGGCCATCCAGTACGTTGGTTCAAAGGCTTATTGGGGTATGTTAGAATTTGGTGCAGGGCGGGCCTTGCATTCAATGCATAGGCTAAAGGGTATGTCACACTAAGCGAGATCGCTCAAGCGCCAGCGATTTTATGACGCAGCAGCGACATCGTTAGCGCCGTCACTGTGTGTGACATGTAGCAGCGATGTGGCCCCTGCTGCGATGTCGCTGATCGTGCACGAACGGTTTGGGCCGTATTTTGATCGTTGGCGTCCCGCTGGTGAGCCTGAATCGCTGTGTTTGACACCTTTTATGAACGATGTGCGACCTCGTTGGCGACTCATGTCAGCGGCGCAGGCGGGACTAGGTTTTCTTTAGTTACGCCCCTCAGCTCCGATTGTTGGCCACATCACCTCAGCAATAAATGAAAACGGAAAAAAATGAATCGGGGCAACCGCAATAGCGGCACAGACTGTCACTTTGCGATCGCAATGGCGAGTCATGTCTGCGTGGCTGGGGCGCCTAGCTGGGACCTGTAACTTTGCGATTACAATGGCGTCTTGTGTCTATGCGTGGCTGGGGTGCCTGGCTGGGACCGGTCACTTTGCGATCGCAATGGCGTCTCATGTCGGCGTGGCTGGGGCGCCTACCTGGGACCTGTAACTTTGCGATCGCAATGGCGCCTCATGTCTGTGAGTGGCAGGGGCGCCTGGCTGGGACCGGTCACTTTGCGTTCGCAATAGCGTCTCACGTCGCAAGTGCGGCCAGTTTATGGCACATGTACGCTGTGACGTCACGATGCTGGCGTCGTTCATGCAGCGTTATTAACATCTATAGAACATGGCGGCAAGGCAGAACGCAGCACCGTGGGGAGACGCAGAGGTGCGTTACCTGGTGAAAAAAAGTGATGCATGGGACTATGAGTGCAGGATCCCGACTGCGCGTCCCATGCATCACAAGAAGGCGGTCCTCCGCCGAATCAAGAGGGGCCTTTCTCGGCGGTTCGGGGTGGAGAGGACACCCACCCAAATAAGGAAGAAGCTGGCGGACCTGCACTACCGGTCAAGCGATAGGGTCGCCAGCATCCGTGCACAGCTTCACAGGCATCGTGGTGAGTATTGGTGAGGGTATCTGGAGAGGCTAGGTTAAGGCTGTGACGGGAGTACCAGTAGTGATGGGGTTACGGACAGTATAGTCCTCCATACAGTATTATGGGCACCACATAGTGCGCCATACAGAATGGGCTCCATATAATGCTCCATACAGAATAGGCCCATATGTGCTCCATATGATGCTCCATATATAAAGGGCCCTATATGATGCTCCATAAATAATGAACCCCATATGATGCTTTTGTATATGATGGGCCCCATATGATGCTCCAGTGTATGATGGGCCCCATATATAATTCTCCAGTGTATAATGCTCCCCATATATTGCTCCAAACATTAAAAAAATGAAATACCTCTCCTCGCTGGGCACTGCTCTACTCTGGACTCCTCAGCGTCGCGATCTTATAGCTATCACTATGATTGTTCAGGCAGAGGGAGCACAGACGTGACGTCATCGCGCTCTCTGACCTGAATGTCACTGTCAGGAAATGTGGAAGATGTCACAGTGGTGGATCAGGGAGAGGTAAGTATTGCAAGTGCTGGGGCCCTGAGCAAGCAGGGGGGACCCACTCATGGGCGCACGCACTGGCACAGGGCCCCTCATAGTATGCCGGTGTCTCTGACAGCGAGTGGGCCCCCCCACCTGCTCAGGGCCCCGTCACTTGCCCGGGTGCGCCAGGTGCTGACGCCGGTACTGCAGGCAGTGACGGGAGTACCAGTAGTGATGGGGTTAGTAGGAGTATTCCACTCAATTGTATTTTTTTTCACCAGCACCACCATCACCAGCTGCTCCATCACCAGCTGCTCCACCCTCACCAGCATCATCTGCAGGAAACCCTCCTCAAGGCGCTACCCCGCCTCCACAGTTTGGGTCCTCCACATCCTCCCCCATAATTGGCTTCTCTCCAGTGTCACTCATTGACATTTATGCAGGCTCGCCTTCAGGTAATTTACGCACATAATGTAAGCTTCCGACAAGTTTGACAACATTGTTAGGTCTTAAAATGTGTAAGGGCTGTTGTGATATTCAGTACAGACCAAAAGTTTGGACACACCTTCTCATTCAAAGATTTTTCTGTATTTTCATGACTATGAAAATTGTAGAATCACACTGAAGACATCAAAACTATGAATTATCACATGTGGAATTATACATTACACTTTACAAAAAAGTGTGAAACAACTGAAAATATGTCTTATATTCTAGGTTCTTCACAGTAGCCACCTTTTGCTTTAATTACTGCTTTGCACGCAGAAAAGGCGAACGGCTGGACTCTACATGCCTGGTTCCCACCGTGAAGCATGGAGGAGGAGGTGTGATGGTGTGGGGGTGCTTTACTGGTGACACTGTTGGGGATTTATTCAAAATTGAAGCGGTGAGCGGTCCAGCTCACCCCAAACCATCTGGATTGGGTTCAGGTCTGGTGACTGTGGAGGCCAGGTCATCTGGTGTAGCACCCCATCACTCTCCTTCTTGGTCAAATAGCCCTTACACAGTCTGGAGGCGTTTGGGGTCATTGTCCTGTTGAAAAATAAATGATGGTCCAACTAAACGCAAACCGGATGGAATAGCATGCCGCTGCAAGATGCTGTGGTAGCCATGCTGGTTCACTATGCCTTCAATTCTGAATAAATTCCCAACAGTGTCACCAGCACAGCACCCCCACACCATCACACCTCCTCCTCCATGCTTCACGGTGGGAACCAGGCATGTAGAGTTCATCCGTTCACCTTTTCTGCGTGCAAAGCAGTAATCAAAGCAAAAGGTGAAGAACCTAGAATATAAGACATATTTTTAGTTGTTTCACACTTTTTTGTAAAGTGTAATGTATAATTCCACATGTGATAATTCATAGTTTTGATGCCTTCAGTGTGATTCTACAATTTTCATAGTCAAGAAAATACAGAAAAGTCATTGAATGAGAAGGTGTGTCCAAACTTTTGGTCTGTACTGTATATATTTTTCTGTGTTTCCCTAGCCGGTGGTGCCACAGGTTCTGGGTGGACGGTACGCGGCTCTTCAGGTGAACCACAGTCGGCCGAAAACCGTAAGTGTTAAACAGCAAACATGTAACATGTACAGTCATGGCCAAAAGTTTTGAGAATGACACAAATATTAATTTTTACAAAGTCTACTGCTTCACTTTTTCTAATGGCAATTTGCATATACTCCAGAATGTTATAAAGAGTGATCAGCTTAACAGCAATTACTTGTAAAGTCAATATTTGGCTAGAAAATGAACTTTATCCCCAAAACACATTTCAACATCATTGCAGCCCTGCCTTAAAAGGACCAGCTAACCTCTTTTCAGTGATTGCTCCATTAACACAGGTGTGGGTGTTGATGAGGACATGGCTGGAGATCAATCTGTCATGATTAAGTAAGAATGACACCACTGGACACTTTAAAAGGAGGCTGGTGCTTGGCATCATTGTTTCTCTTCTGTTAACCATGGTTATCTCTAAAGAAACACGTGCAGTCATCATTGCAATGCACAAAAATGGCCTAACAGGGAAGAGTATCGCAGCTAGAAAGATTGCACCTCAGTCAACAATCTATCGCATCATCAAGAACTTCAAGGAGAGAGGTTCCATTGTTGCCAAAAAGGCTCCAGGGCGCCCAAGAAAGACCAGCAAGTGCCAGGACCGTCTCTTAAAAGTGTTTCAGCTGCGGGATCGGGCTACCAGCAGTGCAGAGCTTGCTCAGGAATGGCAGCAGGCAGGTGTGAGTGCATCTGCACGCACTGTGAGGCGGAGACTCTTGGAGCAAGGCCTGGTCTCAAGGAGGGCAGCAAAGAAGCCACTTCTTTCCAGAAAAAACATCATGGACAGACTGATATTCTGCAAAAGGTACAGGCAGTGGACTGCTGAGGACTGGGGTAAAGTTATTTTCTCTGATGAATCCCCTTTTCGATTGTTTGGGACATCAGGAAAACGCCTCATTCGGAGAAGACAAGGTGAGCGCTACCACCAGTCTTGTCTCATGCCAACTGTTAAGCATCCTGAAACCATTCATGTGTGGGTTGCTTCTCAGCCAAGGGAATCGGCTCTCTCACAGTCTTGCCTAAAAACACAGCCATGAATAAAGAATGGTACCAGAATGTCCTCCAAGAGCAACTTCTCCCAACCCTCCAAGAGCAGTTTGGCGATCAACAATGCCTTTTGCAGCATGATGGAGCACCTTGCCATAAAGCAAAGGTGATAACTAAATGGCTCAGGGAACAAAACATAGAGATTTTGGGTCCATGGCCTGGAAACTCCCCAGATCTTAATCCCATTGAGAACTTGTGGTCAATCATCAAAAGACAGGTGGACAAACAAAAACCTAAAAATTCTGACAAAATGAAAGCATTGATTGTGCAAGAATGGACTGCTATCAGTCAGGATTTGGTCCAGAAGTTGATTGAGAGCATGCCAGGGAGAGTTGCAGAGGTCCTGAAGAAGAAGGGTCAACACTGCAAATATTGACTTGCTGCATTAACTCATTCTAACTGTCAATATAAGCTTTTGTTACTCATATGTTTACAATTATTATATTTCTGTCTGTGATAAAAACATCTGTCAAACACACATAAAAACCAGAGGGCAGCAGATCATGTGAAAATAGAATATTTGTGTCATTCTCAAAACTTTTGGCCATGACTGTACATGTTGATGTTGCAACAGAATTCCCTGTTAACTGTTACCATTACCTCCACAGAAATCCCCACTGCCCAGGACCTGTTGGCATCACACAGGTGGCTGATGGCAGCAATGGTAGACCACGGGGTGATGCTGGAGAGGTTTGTGGCTGGCCTCCAAAGGGGGGGCAGTCAGTAATTCTTTTTTTTTATTAGTATTTTTATTATTTTATAGTTTTTTTATTTTGTTTATATATGTTTATATTTGTTTGTATATATGACTAAAAATATATATTATATATTTTACGTTTATATACGCAGCTGTGGTGTATTATCTGTTATTTTTTCTTATAAGGTTTTAGCGCTAGTGTGACCAGGGCCTTTAAAAGAAATGTTAATTTTTGAAATTTTTTTCATTTTATTTTTTTTACCAATGCTGGAACTCCTATGACTACTGGTACTCCCATGACCCGTGTGTGACAAGTAGATGGAATAAAAATACAACATTTTAATAATTGTCAACAATATTGTTGACATTAATAACAAACATAAGAATAAAAGACCACAATTCAGTAGATAAATATTATTTTTATTTAAAAAAAATGTAACAATGGAAAAAAATATATAGACAACAAAAAACTTTTGAAAATATTTGAAAAACTACAGCTGCTGGTAAGATGGATCGTTGCCATTACCACGTTGCCTCGGCGGTGTATAAAAATAAGGTGGTGTAACAACGTTTTGGTTCTGCGGATTTATCCCAATTGGGTTCGGCACAGGATTGTGCGGCCATGAGTACTCCGGGTAGTGCAGTCTGGCCATGACAACAGACGTGTCATTAAGTTTTCCTATTACCGCTTGACCCAAGACCTCAAGCATGAGTCTCTCAGCATGAACCCGCTGTATTGGATCCAGTGTTGGTAGCTTCTCATTAGCGTAGTAAGCAAAGCCTGTGATTTGTGGTTGGTCTTTTTCCGTCGTAAGGCCTTTTTTGGCTATTTCAATAAATTCTGGAGTAGCCGAGGTGGGAGCCTTCCTTTTTCTGCCTGAAAATGTAAGTCGGCTCCGCACAGATGAGGATGGTGGCTCAACTGCTTCGTCCTCTTGGACCAACGCCATACTGTCTTCTTCAGTCGGAGGTGTGGAGACAGCCTCTTCTGTGTCCCGCATGAACAAAAAACGAATGTTAAATCACAAAGAAAAAGTAATTTATCTTCACACTATAACACCCAAATACAGCAAAAATGTGAAAACCGGACTTGTAAATGGATAGGCCTCAACCGTTGAGCTAGATAATTATCAGTACATGAAGGGATAAATTCAGCCATTTTATCTAGATTTCACAATTATATTTTTAATTTCAAGTCCACTTTGGCATGTACATTAAAATGTGTTTTAATACAAAAGGTACAGTCATGGCCAAAAGTTTTGAGAATGACACAAATATTCTATTTTCACATGATCTGCTGCCCTCTGGTTTTTATGTGTGTTTGACAGATGTTTT
Organism: Oophaga sylvatica; assembly: GCA_033576555.1. Taxonomy (NCBI): domain Eukaryota; kingdom Metazoa; phylum Chordata; class Amphibia; order Anura; family Dendrobatidae; genus Oophaga; species Oophaga sylvatica. The sequence goes on along the minus strand of JARQOD010002867.1, from coordinate 24,966 downwards.
TATCACAGACAGAAATATAATAATTGTAAACATATGAGTAACAAAAGCTTATATTGACAGTTAGAATGAGTTAATGCAGCAAGTCAATATTTGCAGTGTTGACCCTTCTTCTTCAGGACCTCTGCAATTCTCCCTGGCATGCTCTCAATCAACTTCTGGACCAAATCCTGACTGATAGCAGTCCATTCTTGCACAATCAATGCTTTCATTTTGTCAGAATTTTTAGGTTTTTGTTTGTCCCACCCGTCTCTTGATGATTGACCACAAGCTCTCAATGGGATTAAGATCTGGGGAGTTTCCAGGCCATGGACCCAAAATCTCTATGTTTTGTTCCCTGAGCCATTTAGTTATCACCTTTGCTTTATGGCAAGGTGCTCCATCATGCTGGAAAAGGCATTGTTGATCGCCAAACTGCTCTTGGAGGGTTGGGAGAAGTTGCTCTTGGAGGACATTCTGGTACCATTCTTTATTCATGGCTGTGTTTTTAGGCAAGACTGTGAGAGAGCCGATTCCCTTGGCTGAGAAGCAACCACACACATGAATGGTTTCAGGATGCTTAACAGTTGGCATGAGACAAGACTGGTGGTAGCGCTCACCTTGTCTTCTCCGAATGAGGCGTTTTCCTGATGTCCCAAACAATCGAAAAGGGGATTCATCAGAGAAAATAACTTTACCCCAGTCCTCAGCAGTCCACTGCCTGTACCTTTTGCAGAATATCAGTCTGTCCATGATGTTTTTTCTGGAGAGAAGTGGCTTCTTTGCTGCCCTCCTTGAGACCAGGCCTTGCTCCAAGAGTCTCCGACTCACAGTGCGTGCAGATGCACTCACAACTGCCTGCTGCCATTCCTGAGCAAGCTCTGCACTGCTGGTAGCCCGATCCCGCAGCTGAAACACCTTTAAGAGACGGTCCTGGCACTTGCTGGTCTTTCTTGGGCGCCCTGGAGCCTTTTTGGCAACAATGGAACCTCTCTCCTTGAAGTTCTTGATGATGCGATAGATTGTTGACTGAGGTGCAATCTTTCTAGCTGCGATACTCTTCCCTGTTAGGCCATTTTTGTGCATTGCAATGATGACTGCACGTGTTTCTTTAGAGATAACCATGGTTAACAGAAGAGAAACAATGATGCCAAGCACCAGCCTCCTTTTAAAGTGTCCAGTGGTGTCATTCTTACTTAATCATGACAGATTGATCTCCAGTCATGTCCTCATCAACACCCACACCTGTGTTAATGGAGCAATCACTGAAAAGAGGTTAGCTGGTCCTTTTAAGGCAGGGCTGCCATGATGTTGAAATGTGTTTTGGGGGATAAAGTTCATTTTCTAGCCAAATATTGACTTTGCAAGTAATTGCTGTTAAGCTGATCACTCTTTATAACATTCTGGAGTATATGCAAATTGCCATTAGAAAAAGTGAAGCAGTAGACTTTGTAAAAATTAATATTTGTGTCATTCTCAAAACTTTTGGCCATGACTGTACTTACATGTACGACAGGGGAGTCCTGCTGGATCACTGGGTCTGGTGCCAACATGGAAGTGGTTTGTCTAGGTACTTCTTGGTCCCTTGTGAAATAAAAAAGCTCAAAGTACCACAATTTGGGGACATACACATCTTCGGACCCGGCTCCAGACTTGCTAGAATTCTGTACTTTATTAAGTTCCTTCTTGTAAACTGTGCGGAGGGCCTGAATCCGTTTTTTGAACGATGACTCATCCACTGGTTCATCTGGATAACGGTTTTTGCAAATTTCCACCAGTTTTTGGTACGCCTCCTTCTTTTTAAGCCTGTTGCTGCAATCTGCCGACTTTATTTTCCACAGGCAAGGCATCGAGCGGTCCATCTCGATGAATTCCCGCAGAAAATCATGCTTATCGGCCATCTGTAATAAAAAAAGGATTATGTGAGAACGGCAGAATGGTTAAATAAAATGCTTACATAGCCTACAACATAGAACACAGCAGGGATCATAAAATGGTGGTGGTGGGCGCAGCAGGAGAAAACAATGGCAGACCTAAATAAAAGTCATAGGTGGACAACTACGGTAAAAACAGCAGGGATCATAAAATGGTGGTGGTGGGCGCAGCAGGACAAAACAATGGCAGACAAAAAAAAAAAATTGATGGATGACAACGGTTAACAACAGCTGGGATCTTAAAATGGTGGTGGTGGGCGCAGCAGGACAAAACAATGGCAGACAAAAAAAAAAATTGATGGATGACAACGGTTAACAACAGCTGGGATCTTAAAATGGATCTGTAAAATTAAATGTGACAAAAAAATACAGTACCTACCTTACAAGACATGTTTGTGATCCTGAAAAAATAAATCCGCCGGAAACGCAATAGCGGCACAGGCTGGATCGCAGCAAAACGCAATAACGGCACAGACTGGATCGCAGTAGCTTCAAAGAAGGCTAGCAGGACGCAGTATGGAACGATGCTGGAGATTCGAATGAACTGCTTCCGCTCGAGAGCAATGGAAAGGAGCGCTAATACGTCGTCTTTTATGATGCGGTCGTCCAATCACAAAGCGAGAGAGCTGTGACATAAACAGTCATGACATACAGTGACCACCAATCTGTGCTGAGGGGCGTGGAAAAGGTTGCGCTCAATGACGCCTATCGTGGTCGTGATCTTCAACAATACATGCTGTGTGACACGTCCCAACGACCGCCGAGGTCGTGATACAGATCGCTGATCGTGAGTGTCGTTGATGAGATCTCCTGTTTGGAAGCTACTAGCGACCTTATAGCGATCACACCAACGATCTCGTCAGCTTGTGTCGTTGTCGTGATCGCTGGTGCGATCGCTTAGTGTGACAGTACCTTAACACTTTTTCGTATCACAGTATAAAAAAAATGCAAAATAGTTGTAAAAGCCTTACACAATATAATAATCACATTATTGTAAGCAAGGTACACATAAGCATCATTTACTTCTCCATACATAAGTGTGCACACATTGTCATTGGGGGGAGGCTTACTAGAAAACCAGATAAAATGAGCTGTTGAATAAAAGCAGGAAAGCTTGGAGCTGGGCCGATTTGTGCTGTGATTCATGTATACGGGATGTATACTAGCAGCCTGGATGCCCGGGGTTAGAAGGAGACAAATCACACAGTGTTGTAGAAATCATATGAAGAGCACAGCAAGTAAGATGAATGCAGGTTATCGCCAAGAAAAAATGATTATAATTCATTTATGTGTGACAATATATGGAAGAGCTTTCAGGTGTCGGCAAGTGACGTTTTTCATGCAGATTCACATACTTAGGCCACGTCCTCATGATGAGCTTTTTGGTCCGTTTTTGATGCTGCATGTTTTTCCTGCATCAAAAATGGAGCGTCTTACAGTTCTAGCAAAGTGGATGGGATTTAGAGAAGTCTTGAGCCCACTCTGCTTCTGCTTCTGTTCACTGCGTAAACTAACCTGTGATGCGTTTTTCAAATACACTGAAGGTCAATTTCTGTAGCGGCTATGTTGAGTTTCTGTGCGGAATTTCCCCATAGACTTGCATTTGTGCAGACGTTCAGCAGGGAAAAGACGCACGTGCATTTTAGTGCATTTTCACATTATGCATGTAATCTGCACCTAAGTATGGCAATGAAGTTTTGTCAAAGCAAAAAAACAGGAAGAAAAAGCAGCTTTATTTAAATCTGACACACCAAGAAGAGACAAAATGCAGTGTCAAAAACACAATGAAAACACGCAAGTAACCTAATTTAAATAATACTTGCAGACAGTGACGAACTGGGGAGCCAAGGGCCCACCAGAAACATCAACTACAGGGCCCCTCTTTTCAGCTACATGTAAATATCACTTTATCCTCATTCACACATTTCTATAAACTGGGTAGATTATGAAATAAATAAGATTTTGTCTTTATATAATGAATCAAGTATATTGTGCCAAAAACTGCTCAAATAAGAGGGTGGTAGCCCACTCCTGCACAGGGGCCAACAGGAGGATTCTTCTGTTCTCCTGTGGGCCAGTCTGAGCCTGGGTGCATAAATGGTGGAGAAATTCTACATCAAACATGCACCAAAAGCTCATCATGGGAATGTAGCCTTAAGGCTCATGAAAACGTCCATGCCAATCAGTCCGAGCACAGACTGACCCAAGCATGACAGCTTCATTTATTTCTTTTTTCCAGCAGCTTTTTCAGCTGGGTTCCAGGTGGTTTTGCAGTCCTCTGTTCAGACACTGTCTATTTTTTGTAGTGTTTTTGGTCAGAGAGATCCAAAGCAGTGACATCCAATTTCTTTTCTTCAACCAGGTATTTTTGAAATCTTGAAGAGTTTATAAGAGGCTGAAAAGTCTGAGCATATGAACGAACAGCCCGTAGCATTTCCAACGAATAGAAAGATTCTTTTCAGCATTTTGTGAGAGCTTTTCCAGTGTTTTTAGTAGTTGAGCTGCACAAGAACTTTGGAAAAAGAAGAAGGTGCCAACATTCCCTTGGGGGTGAGCAGAGAATTTGTTATTCGCTATATACGGGGCTGCCATTAGGAATTTCGGGACCCCCTGCTGGCAAAATTTTTGGGACACCCTTGAGACTACGCCCAGGGTCCACCCCTCAAACCATCCACTATCCACCACCCTCTCTTGGAAAAACTCCACTTCTGCACCGCGTCCTCACCAGTCACACATTAACAGATGCCATCACTAGTGTTGAGCGATACGATACCGCAAGTATCGGGTATCGGCCGATATTAGCTCTATCGGACTTTCGATACTTAGTTCCGATATTTTCGTCTTATCGGATACCGGAATCGGGATGTCACTGTCACTGTCAGTGTCCGTCGGTCGGGTCTGTCAGGAGTCAGCGGCACTTACCTGGCAGAAGATCTCCGGCGGTCACGTCCTGGACTGCTTCATGGCCGCCATCATCTTTCCCCCGGCGGTCACATGCAGTTTCTCGCGATAACTGCAGTGACTGCTGGGTAATCGTGGCCGTAAAGCAGTCAGTCCGATGACGTCACCGCCGGGGAAGCAGGTAATCAGCTGTGCTGCGCCGGGATGACAGGCTCTGCCTGTCATTGCGATGTAGCAGAGCTGGATCGTCGTGGGACTGTCGTTATGGACTGCGTCGGACAGGTGGTATACTGTTGGTTTGTTTTTTTTCTTTTTTTACAGGAGATCGATGGCGTCACAGGAATGAGAGTATAATAAAAGAAATGAAAACTGTGTTGTCTCTTTTATTTCATTAAAATACTTTTTTCTTGCTGTGTCTTTTTTTTTATACATTTAAAAACTTTGGGATTAATAATGGATCGGTGTATTATTGACACCTCTCCATTATTAACCGGGCTTATTGTCACCGTGCAATCAACGGTGACATTAACCCCTTATTACCCCACTTGCCACCGCTACAGGGCAGTGGGAAGAGCCGGGTAAAGTGCCACAATTGGCACATCTTTTGATGCGCCAAATGTGGGGCTGCTGTAGCCTGGTATTATCAGGCTGTTGAGGGCCAAAATCCATGGGCCTTGACAGTCTTTTAATACCAGGCCGCAGCAGTCTGCATTTTACTTGGCTGGTTAACAAAAATAGGGGGACCCCTACGCCTTTTTTTTTTTTTTTTCGAGGGGATCCCCTATTTTTGTTAACCAGCCAAGATATGCAGACTGCTGTGGCCTGGTATTATCAGGCTGGCAAGGTCCATGGATATTGGATCCTTACCAGCCTGAAAAACCAGGCCTCAGCAGTCTGCTTCATCTGGCTGGTTAACAAAAATAGGGGGGACCCCACGCCAAATTTTTTTCGAGGGGATCCCCTATTTTTGTTAACCAGCCAAAATATGCAGACTGCTGTGGCCTGGTATTATCAGGCTGGCAAGCAGGGTCGGACTGAGGCACCGGGACACTGGAGAAACCTCCGGTGGGCCCCAGCTCCTGCGTGGTGAGCCCTGATTTGAAAGGATAGGTCGCGGGGCAGAGGGGGCGGTGGCCCCGGGGCCCGCGCTCTGAGGGGGCCCACCCGGAGCTACGATACAGTTACATTCTGCGGCAGAGCAGGGAGAATCGCTCTCCCTGCTCTGCCGCCCGGAAGCTATGGGGCCTGAACAGGCGGTGGGGGGGCCCGGTGCCAGCAGTGGGCCCCCCACCCATCATCGGAGGGTCAGCTGTATCGGCATCCAGCCGATAAAGCTGAACGCATGGAGAGAGAAGGAGCGAGCGCTCCTTCTCTCCCATAATCCCCCTCTCAGCGTATTACAGCGGGCGCAATAACATCACCTGCCGGCGCCCGCTGTCAGACGCTGAGAGGGAGAACAGTGAGCAGCACAGGAGCCGGGAGGTGAGTTTTTTTTTTATTCTTTTTTTAATGGGGGTGCAGTCGAGTCCTGGCTGGAGAAGTCGTCATGTCGGTGTGGGCCAGATGGAAAAGACATGAAAAGTGAACAATTCCATTAGAAAGAACATCAGCGGTAAGTCATTATCTGTACCTGTGCTGTAATCTATTATATGTTCTGTAGGACTGGTATTATTTAACACAGACCATATGGCGGTAATATCAATATTGGTCTTTTTATATAGAGATTATTTTGGCCAACAGCGCGGTTATTTGCTGAGGTTCTGTGATGATGGGCCCACTCAGAAGTTTTGCCCCCACTAAACCAAAACCCTAGCTACGCCTATGGCTCTCTCTCTAGTCTTTCTTTCTCGCTCTCTGTTCTTTCCTTCTCGCTCTCTGTTCTTTTTTCTCTCTGTTCTTTCTTTCTCTCTTTTCTTTCTTTCCTCTCTTTCTTTCTCTGTTTGTTCTTTCTCTCTCGCTGCTCTTTCTTTCTTTTCCTCAGTACCAGCCACTGTGCCCTCATTACCAGTCAGTGTGATCAGCAGTGCTAAATGGGTACGCTTGGGGCGAGGATATGGGTGTGATTAGCTGTGAAATGGGTGTTGTCGGGGCGTGGCCTAAAATTTTCAGCGGCGCCCTACGCGCGCCGCAGCCTTTAACCCTCTTTCCTGTCTTCAAAATTTGGGAGGTATGCTGTATGACCTCACTACAACTTCTGGCCATGCTCCTGATGAGCGCGACGGATGGTCTCGTGAGGGATCTCCTCCCACACCTGGACTAAAGCATCCACCAACTCCTGGACAGTCTGTGGTGCAACGTGGCATGGCCTAAAATTTTCTGCAGCAGGCACAGCGTGCCACAGCCTTTGTCCCTCTTCCCCTTCTTCAAAGGTTGGGAAGTATGATGTTAGGCCGCAAGAATATATTTTCTCTGGTGGGCCCAAGGTACTCCAGTCTGACGCTGCTGGCAAGGTCCATGTATGTTGGCTCCTTAACAGCCTTAAATACCATGCCTCAGCAGCAGGGGCGTACATATAAATCATGGGGCCCCATAGCAAAAGTCTGAATGTTCCCCACCCCCCCAAAAAAAAAACCCAGAGGCATTTGTAAATGTAAAGTGCCAGCACAGTGAGGGAAGTTGAGTCGCACAGAGACAGGGGTTTTGGGGGTACTCGGCACCGATCACGTCGACTTCTATGGGGGATGTCACGAGTAGCACAGCTCGGTCCGTGACCTGGGCGATCACTGGAATGTGGGATATTTCCAGGGGATGATAGAATGTTCGTGTAGTTTGTCGTGACGCCACCTGTAGTACCTGGTCAGGGTGTCCAGCGCTGCTGTGCAGGTCCTCTGGTGTAGTGTAGGTAGGTGAAAAGTCTTCTACAGGTAACACGCTATCCTTCCAGGGCAGATAGATGTGAGATAGAGCAATGGTGCAAAGTGATGTAGCAGAGTGGACTATGCGACGTAGTAAGAAAGCAGGAAACACTTCAAGTTAAACGTTGCATAATAAAATTTTTAATAATAACATTACAAAAGTGCAAATGGCTTACATTATGTGACATGTTTTGTTACTGTTCATACCCTTGATATGTGTTATACATGTGTGTTAATAAATACATATTCAACAAAAGTGCAAATAGCATTAGTGCCGAAGTTCGTGGAGACTTCTTAGGACTACCCCCACCGGGGTAACTTCACAGTGTCCTTTACTTGTGCTTGTGGAGGACCCGCTCCAAACCTCCAACTGTGGTCTTGGGTGGGCTGCAAGACTTTCCTTGAGCAGACCTCACTTTCGGCCACACCAAACGGGTTTTTAGTTTCTGAGGTAGTTGAAAATAGTGCACAGTAAAGTTTTTTGTAAAACCAAGATGGAGCACCGAAGTGCCAACTATTTACAGAAAAGTTTGTGAGCCAGTACAGTTCATGGCTTCAAAGTTCAACATTTTCATTACAGTGAAACACCATTACCCAACCTGGGTATATTAAGGCAACAATAAACTTGTTCTTCTGAACATTCACCCGTCCGGGTACATCAAACCATTACCCAACCTGGGTATATTAAGGCAACAATAAACTTCTTTTTATGAACATTCACCCGTCCGGGTACATCAATAATTTAACTATTTACACACAGAGACCCTGTCCGGGTTATTTAGACTTCTTTGGCTGGCCTCTTACAGGTACCACCTGGTACTCTTCTGGAGCTTGCCAAACATCCGTGACAGGAGGGTCCACCCAGACCTGATGACGTCGTGTGGCGTGTACAGTGACGTCGTGACCCGCTATCTGGGTCTGTGTGGCCACCTCTTTCATCTCCTCCGGGTCTGGACCCCTATGTCCCGGACTGTACGAACCCCAGGGGCCTAACAGGCGCCGGGTACGGGCCAGCTATCATTATCATGTCCATAGCTGGGGCTGCTGAGGAGACCACTGAGGGAGGCTGGGGAGATTTATGGCGTGGGGTGGGCACTTGTGCAGAGGCCTGGTTGGGGGAGGCTGAAGGCTCGTAGGGTCTGTCAGTTTCCTGACACTCTGGGGAGTAGGGGTCGCACCTGGTAACATTTAGGGCGTACCATCCATTGTAACCCCAGTGTCGGGTGTAAGTCACCAAGTCTCCTGGCAACAGGTCCCTCCCCGGGTGTCCTTCTGGGAGGTGAGCCTCCACGTCCCGCCGGGTTACAAATGTGTAGCCCTGGTGTTAGGCACACGCAGTACCCTGGAGAGTGTGTGGCGAGACAAGCAGTTTAATGCTTAATACCCATTCACTCAACATACACTAGACACACCCTTAGGGTAGTGTAGTCACTTGTGAGGGAGTGGTCAGTCAGTCAGTGTCCAGACTTCAGAGAGGAAGGTCTAGCCTGGACGGGAGGGAGTTCTGTTTCCTGTCTTCAGACAGAGAGGACGTCTGGAGTTTAGCTGGAGGGAGGAAGCCGTCCAGCCAGCTCATCATCAGTTCAGAAAGTGGAGGCAAGTACAGGTGGTCTAATTCACCTTAGCCTAGTCAGAGCTGTACCTCACCTGAATACATTGAAAGAAAGAAGAAGCTTAGTGCAGAAAGACTTCAGTCACCTGTCTCCAGGACAGTGAAAGGTTCAGAGACGTGCTCCTGCCTAGTGATAACTGAGCATCTGTAACTAACTCTAAAGGAAGTGAATGAAGGAAGTGACTACCCGACTTTATGCAAGTGTGAGTGCTTATGCTACCAGCGAGGACAAGGCGAAAGGCACAGTGGAAAGTTTATTGGAAAGGTGCGTTTGGATTGAAGAAGTCCTGCACATTGCAACCGGTCACTGGGGACCGAAGGATCACTATTAGCTTCAAGCATAGTGGTAAGAAAACCAGGGATTTACCGGACCTTAGGTCGCGGCAAACAGCCCCATATAGTCAGTACGTAACTGGGGTCAGGGGGAGTGAAGACTTTGAGTCAGTGCACGACAAAATAAGAATTCAGCTCTCTCACAGGAAGGCTCCTACCACAAAACTGACTGGGCAGTACAGCTATGGATTAGCTGGAGTTATTGAGGGAACTACGCTTCAGGCTGGTTGTACTCATCGTATTGAAAGTAAAGGAGGCCCCTAACTTGTCCAGCTGCTGTCTCAAAATACACTCTCCTTGGATCAGCCTCCCTGGGACCTGCCTGAACATCTTACAAGTAAAGGTATGGAAAGACGCTGACCGTGTGAGACTGAGTTATTGATTTGCATGCCTGCACAATCCCTACCTAACTACCGACCTGAGGGAAGAGTCCCACCTGTAGGGGACCCGACATCTAGCTGCATCACCATCCCCTCAGAGATCTACAGCAGCGCTGGTACAAATTACCAGAAGACTACAGGTGGCGTCACGAACTGTATATAAATCTATCCCCTGTAAATATTCCCCCCACATACGCCAGACCGCCAGGGCCACAGACCGAGCCACCGCTACCTGTGACAAACCCCATAGACTTCCATGGGCTCGGCTCTGAGTACCCCATTGCCCTGGTAATCCACAATTGTGGTGGCGGGTCGACACAACTTGGCGTCACGAACAGGATGCGAAACTCGCAAAATTGCGAGCCCTGTGTGCCTATGGAATTGTTTTTGTGAAAAAGGACTGTTTGCACTTTTGGCGCCAAAAATCGCCATCTTTGTCGCCATATTCGCGCCCTCAGGCGCTGGAGAAGAAGGTGGGCGTACCTTCGTGGGCGTGTACCCCCCTGTGGCGCGAAGAAAATGCCTGCCCTCTCAAAGTGCTATTACAATATGCGATCCTGCCCTACAGCAAAGGAGGTCCGCCTCCTCTTCACCTTTCCTGCAAAGAGGAGGAGACGCAAACCCCGCCTCCACGGAAGAGACCGGACGTCTCTGGAGGAAGAAGAAAGAATCTTCTGGAACATCATGGAAGCAGGACGTGTGCAGCCGAGCAGGGAAGCGGAGGAAGGCAGGCCCCGTGCCCCAGCCAAGCTGCCACCAGCACCGGAGTTATCCGTGGTCCTGCACCTGCAGCAGGCGTTGCTAGAAATTCAAGAAGAAAATGCACGCCTGAAGAAGATGGTCCAGCACCAACCTGGATTTGAAGAGATCGAGAGACGCCGGCGTACCCTGGAGCAGCGGAGGCTGTGGGACACGGTGATCTCTCCCTCAACGACCCCCCACGATTCCAGTTACCGAAGATTCTGCTGCCCAAGGCGAAGGAGCAACCGGAGGCTGCCCCCGAAAGTACCAATCCTGATCCCACCGGTGAAGCGGTGGAGGCGAAGGAGGTTGAGGAGGTATCGCCAGTTCCGGAACGCCCGCCCGGCCAGGAGGCCGCAGCAGATGATCGGTCCCCGGCAGGGACACCGGAGGGGTCCTGTCCGTCACTACCAGACGTGGACTGGGACGAGATGGCGCGCCTGGATGACGTCGCCTATACCGCCCAGTGGGAATATGAGTGGCAGCGTCGTGAGGAGAAGCAGAAACGCCAGCAGGAGGAAGAGCGGGAAGCTCAGTGGAACCGTCAGCGGCAACATGCAGAGCTGATCGCGGACAAGGAGAGTGTCCGGAGAGAGAAAGGTACCTTGAGGGAACCGCGGCGGCAGGGGTGTGTGACTGAGTTCCAGCTCCGGAAGGGCTGGGGCTTCATCCGTGAACCGGGCCTCTACCCAGGGGTCTTTGTTAGTCGCAGGGACGTAGAATCCCACCTACCGCAAGGCCATCCCGGGAGGGACTTAGTAAACGGAGACATTGTCACGTATACACGGCACTGGGGAATGAAGGGATGGTATGCCCTTAACGTCACCATCGTCCGTGACCCCGTCCCTGACGCAGGTAACGTCACCACTACCGCAGCGTCCCCGTCTCCAGCTCAAGCAGTATCCGGCCGTGCCCCAGCATCGCCCCCTGCAAGTTCATCGCAAAGGAAAGCCACCTTTATACCGCAACATGCGACCCAGTCTCAATCGCAATCCATGACACGGTCCATATCGTTAACTGTGATTGAAACGCAATCGGTGTCTCGTGAGGAGAATGTACCCGTTGCGCCCCTAGAGGTTCGCACGAGAACTGTGGCGACCCAGACCCTAATCGCAGCGCATGATTTGTTAGTCCTGGGATCTAGGGCCCATTGCATTGTTCCAGCCCCCGGGGTGGAAAATGTATTTGAAGTAAATGAGTAATTAAACAGTAAAGAAGAATCGGTGAGATCCATATAGGGGTCTACCATAAGTAAAAAGTTTAAGAGTGTTTTACAAAGTTTTGCACAAATTAAAGAGTATAACGTATATAATGCATATATATATTTCTAACCGTAGAATGCCCGGCTGGGTAAACAGAAAAGTTGCACTTTAGTATTATGATAATGTGATATTATATCTGTGTCTTTGTTTTACAATGGACTTTGAGGTTGAGGACTGTGCCAGCCCAGAACTTATTTGTATATAGTTGCGCTTCGGTGCTTTCTCTTGGTTTTACATAAAACCAGCACAACTACCTCTGAATACAAAACCCGTGTGGTGTGGCACTGAGTGAGGTCTGCATTCGGATGTCCTGCAGCCCACCCAGGACCCACGTTGAAGGTTTGGTGCGGGTCCTTCACAAGTATACTGTATATTTATTGAATGCTATTTAATACTTTTGTATTTCTATATATAATGTTATTGTTCGCAACGTTCAAGACATCCTCACCTCCCGGATGGGACGAATTACTGTTTATTGTTGATGTTTTAATGCATAAACAAAATGTCTCTTTTGTATTTTACAGCCCGGGAGTGCTGTCTTTTACCATGGGGGAATGTGTAGCCCTGGTGTTAGGCACACGCAGTACCCTGGAGAGTGTGTGGCGAGACAGCAGTTTAATGCTTAATACCCATTCACTCAACATACACTAGACACACCCTTAGGGTAGTGTAGTCACTTGTGAGGGAGTGGTCAGTCAGTCAGTGTCCAGACTTCAGAGAGGAAGGTCTAGCCTGGACGGGAGGGAGTTCTGTTTCCTGTCTTCAGACAGAGAGGACGTCTGGAGTTTAGCTGGAGGGAGGAAGCCGTCCAGCCAGCTCATCATCAGTTCAGAAAGTGGAGGCTAGTACAGGTGGTCTAATTCACCTTAGCCTAGTCAGAGCTGTACCTCACCTGAATACATTGAAAGAAAGAAGAAGCTTAGTGCAGAAAGACTTCAGTCACCTGTCTCCAGGACAGTGAAAGGTTCAGAGACGTGCTCCTGCCTAGTGATAACTGAGCATCTGTAACTAACTCTAAAGGAAGTGAATGAAGGAAGTGACTACCCGACTTTATGCAAGTGTGAGTGCTTATGCTACCAGCGAGGACAAGGCGAAAGGCACAGTGGAAAGTTTATTGGAAAGGTGCGTTTGGATTGAAGAAGTCCTGCACATTGCAACCGGTCACTGGGGACCGAAGGATCACTATTAGCTTCAAGCATAGTGGTAAGAAAACCAGGGATTTACCGGACCTTAGGTCGCGGCAAACAGCCCCATATAGTCAGTACGTAACTGGGGTCAGGGGGAGTGAAGACTTTGAGTCAGTGCACGACAAAATAAGAATTCAGCTCTCTCACAGGAAGGCTCCTACCACAAAACTGACTGGGCAGTACAGCTATGGATTAGCTGGAGTTATTGAGGGAACTACGCTTCAGGCTGGTTGTACTCATCGTATTGAAAGTAAAGGAGGCCCCTAACTTGTCCAGCTGCTGTCTCAAAATACACTCTCCTTGGATCAGCCTCCCTGGGACCTGCCTGAACATCTTACAAGTAAAGGTATGGAAAGACGCTGACCGTGTGAGACTGAGTTATTGATTTGCATGCCTGCACAATCCCTACCTAACTACCGACCTGAGGGAAGAGTCCCACCTGTAGGGGACCCGACATCTAGCTGCATCACCATCCCCTCAGAGATCTACAGCAGCGCTGGTACAAATTACCAGAAGACTACAGGTGGCGTCACGAACTGTATATAAATCTATCCCCTGTAAATATTCCCCCCACATACGCCAGACCGCCAGGGCCACAGACCGAGCCACCGCTACCTGTGACAAACCCCATAGACTTCCATGGGCTCTGCTCTGAGTACCCCATTGCCCTGGTAATCCACAATTGTGGTGGCGGGTCGACACACAAAAACTTCTAAATAAAGTCCAGGCTCCTGGATGAAGCCCCAACCACCTTTTAACTTAAAGTTCCGTACTGCACCCTTATGCCGCGGCTCCCTCACCGTACTTTTATCCTTTCTCATACGTGCCTTCTCTGCCAGGTCCTTCTCCAGGTGACGTTGCCGAAGCTTTTGGGATTCTCGCTGCTCCCTTTGTCGCTCTGCTTCCCGCTCCCGACGTCTCCACTCTTCCTCCTGATGCCGGTTGTAATTCTCCTCCACCAGCATCTCCATGTCTCCACCATCAAACGCCAGCTTACGATGTACGGTTTTCGGCAGCTCTCCTGGCGCCCGCCAGTCCTGGCGGCGCTCACCTGCGGCGGAAGCAGCCGGCTCTGGAACAGATGACGGTCGGGGCTCCGGTACAGGCAGGTAGAGCTCTGGTGCCTGCGCGGCCTCCTCCATGAGGACGGGTGTCGCTTCTTCTGCCTCAGCGACGGGGCAGACAGCGGGATCTGGTGTGATGGTGCGGCGTTTTCTGCAGGAACGGGTGCCTCCACTGTGATACTGGCAACCGGTTCAGATTGCAAGGGCTGGGATGCCCGCACGGCCTCCTGTACTGGAACGGGTGCCTCCACTGAGATACTGGCAACCGGTTCAGATTGCAAGGGCTGGGATGCCCGCACGGCCTCCTCTACTGGAATGGGTGCCTCACCTTCCGGTACAGACACTTCAGGGGGTAAGAGGATTGGCGCCGCTCCAATTGTAGTTTTAGGGCCCGCCAGCTCGCTTCCATCCTGGCGACCTCCTCCCGGTGCCGGGCCAGGTCTCTCAGGGTATCCTCCGCTTCTTCCAGCGTAGGAGGGTTTCCAGGCCGGGTGCCAAACGGTGGCTCCGTGGCGATCGGGTCACTTCCGTGGGGGGAGAGCTCTGACTCCTCCATCCCTTCCCACTTCTGCTCACGTCCATTCGCCATCTCAACAAAGTCACATGTGTCATTAGCATCAGGAGAGGCGACATCTTTTGTAGGGAGGCGGGACCTTCGCGTTCGTTTACGCCCACTGAGGAGGATGAGGAGGCGGAACTCCAGAGCTGTGGGGCACGATCTTACATTGCAGTAACATTTAGAGTGTGCGGACATTGTTTTCGCGCCACGGAGTGAGTGACACCCACGAGAGCACGCCCTTATTCTTCACCTGTGCCTCGTGGCGCAGATATGACGGAAAAATGGCAAATACAGTCTATGATGATTTTTGCAATTCTCAAGAAAAAAAACAGTTCAATTAAGGCACACAGGACTCGCTTATAGCGAGCTACAGAATCCTGTTCGCTGGGTGCGATGCAACATCTCTGTGGCGACTGGACCCTCGGGTGCTTCTGTCTTTTCACAGAAGCCGGCTTTACCCGGCAATTGAATCAGAGGCTATTTTACTATGTAGAAGTGTATAAACTATAAATATATGTATATATATATGTCACAATGACATGTATATATATATATATATATATATATATGTATTCTATATGTGTATATTTTGTGTTTACAAGGAAAGAAAGTGTTTTTTTAGTTGCGATATTTTGTTCCCATAGACTTACATGGGACTTCCGGTATCGGAATCGGATATCGCCGATATTTAGTGATATCGGCGATACCATTCCGATCCGATATTTTTAGATATCGAGCAGTATCGCTCAACACTAGCCATCACCAGATCACACACATAGCCAGCAGCTTTTGTTTTGGCCAAAAGATTTTTTAATCTGCCACCACGACAAGGTCGACTCTTTTGGCCGGGCCCTACTCTACTGTAACCTATTAAACATTTGTTAAAATATCCAATACAATTTAATTATATTTTTATTTATTTTTCAATTTTTAAAATGACCAATAATATCACATACAAGGAACAAATATCGCCACACCATGACCAGACCACATATTACCACCACAGTGAACGAATAATACCTATAATAAAGTCCAGCTCACCGATTAAGACATCTTGAAGCTCGGAGCATGGAGCCGCCGTGTCGTGGCGTGTAGAATTCCAAAAGAGAAGAAAATCCAGCTCAACGATGAAGTGAAAACACCAATTCTTTATTCACTCAAATTTCGCAAAATAGAGGATAAAAATATCAGCATAGATAGAACAAGATGTTGCGTTATCAACGCGTTTCAGGTGCAGCAGCACCCTTAGGGCCCCGTCTCACATAGCGACGCACCAGCGATCCCGACAACGATCAGAATCACTGGTGTGTCGCTACATGATCGCTGGTGAGCTGCCAAACAGGCAGCGATCAGGACAGCGACACTGCGGGTAACATCGCTTAGTTACCCGCAGTGTACGTTGGATACCAGCCCGCTGATGCGGGGAGCTGGTAACCAAGGTACACGTCGGGTTTCGAGGCGCTGCGCGGTGCCTGGAAACCCGATGTGTACCTTGGTTACCAGCTGATCGCTGGTCTCCTGCGTGCAACACGCAGAGATGCGTGCTGGCCAGCGGGAGACCAGCGATCAAAAAAAAGTCCAGGCATTTCTGACACGACCAGCGATTCACAGCAGGGGCCTGATCGCTGGTACGTGTCAGACATAGCGAGATCGCTGCTGAGATCGCTGTTTAGCAGCGATCTCGCTATGTGAGACGGGGCCCTTAGTCATGATAACAAACATTTCTGAACAGAGCACTTTTATGCTGATGTCCGGTGAGCACCAGTTAAAACAATTAACACACCTGATAAGCACAAACAAGTAGTGCCAGGTGAAGACAGACATAATTAAAATCATGAAAAAAGAGTTTAATTTTAACATGACATGTAGGTAAGAAAAAAAGTATCTTAACTGCGCGTAACATACACAAGCAATTCTATATTTTTGATAACAGCCACAAGAGGAGCAAAAAGAAAACATTTTTATCTAGAGCAGAGTAAAGATTGCATCACAAATGACATGACAAAGTGCATAATCCACACATGCTAGCGGTAAAAAAGCCACAAATGCAGAGAAAAAAAACATTTTCATCTAGAACAGAGTAGGTGTCACATAACACATCACTTAATGAAGTGCACACATGTAGCGGTCCACATAAGCTAGCGGTAAAAAAGCCGCAATTACAGAAAATGATCTTCGTCTTGTTCATATAGCAGATCACATAGCAAATTATATGTATATGTCGATCCATAGAGACTGGCGAACAAAACTATAATAGCAAAAAGCAGTCTTTTATCTGGAACAGAGTAAACATCACATGAGAATAGCAAAACGAATCATACGAGGACACAAATCGAAAGAAGCTCAGAATAGAGAGCAGAAGCACAAGTATATACACACTCAGCATGCTATTGATCCAAGGGTAAAAGCACATGTATTTAATATGTTGTATATTTTCATAAAAAAAAGGATATGACTAAGTAAGAAAGGTAATTGACAGAACCCCTTGGTTGCAATGAAGATAACCAAGAGGAATTATACAATTCCAACCAAGTATATATATAAGTTATTGATAACATTATATGGATAGATGTTCCCAACAACACCACACAAATTTCATATGGTAATATACACTGCTCAAATAACACATCCTACATCTAAATGAATTAAATATTCTCATTGAATACTTTGTTCTGTACAAAGTTGAATGTGCTGACAACATAATCACACAAAAATCATCAATGGAAATCAAATTTTTGAACCAATGGAGGCCTGGATTTGGAGAGACCCCCAAAATGAAAGTGGAAACAAGTCAAAATGATGTTCAGTATTGTGTGTGGCCTCCACGTGCCTATATGACCTCCCTACAACGCCTGGGCATGCTCCTCATGAGGTTGCGGATGTTCTCCTGAGGGATCTCCTCCCAGACCTGATTAAAGCATCCGTCAACTCCTGGACAGTCTGTGGTGCAACATGACATTGGTGGATGGAGTGAGACATGATGTCCCAGATGTGCTCAATCGGATTCAGGTCTGGGGAACGGGCAGGCCAGTCCATAGCTTCAATGCCTTCATCTTGCAGGAAATGCTGACACATTCCAACCAAATGAGGTCTGGTATTGTCCTGCATTTGGTGGAACCCAGGGCCAACCACACCAGCATATGTTCTCACAAGAGGTCTGAGGATCTCATAGAATCATAGAATAGTAGAGTTGGAAGGGACCTCCTGGGCCATCTGGTCCAACCCCCTGCTCAAAGCAGGATTCACTAAATCATTCCAGACAGCTATCGGTCCAGCCTCTGTTTGAAGACTTCTATTGAAGGAGAACTCACCACCTCTCGTGGCAGCCTGTTCCATTCACTGATCACCCTAACTGTCAAAAAGTTTTTTCTAATATCTAATCTGTGTCTCCTCCCATTCAGTTTCATCCCATTGCTTCTAGTCTTTCCTTGTGCAAATGAGAATAAAGATGATCCTTCTACAATGTGACAGCCCTTGAGATATTTGTAAACAGCTATTAAGTCTCCTCTCAGTCTTCTCTTTTGCAGCTAAACATTCCCAAATCCTGCAACCGTTCCTCATAGGACATGGTTTGCAGACCGGTCACCATTTTAGTCGTTCTTCTCTGAACTTGCTCTAGTTTGTTGATGTCTTTTTTAAAATGTGGACCCAAAACTGGACATAGTATTTCAGATGAGATCTGACCAAAGAGGAGTAGAGGGGGATAATGACTTAACGTGATCTAGACTGTATGCTTCTGTTAATACATCCTAGAATTATATTTGCCTTTTTTGCTCCTGCATCACACTGTTGACTCATGTTCAGTTTGTGATCTATTAGTATACCCAAGTCTTTTTCACATGTGCTGTTACTTAGCCCTATTCCTCCCATTCTGTATATGCTTTTTTCATTTTTATTGCCCAAATGTAGTACTTTGCATTTTTCCCTGCTAAAAACCATTCTGTTAGTTGTTGCAGGGGCAGACATATCATTGGTGCAACCTGTGCAGCCGCACAGGGGCCCAGGAGGTTAGGGGGCCCATTTATACCTCCAAAGCAGGTATACCATTTATACCATTTATACCTCCAAAGCAGGTGCAATTTTGCATTTTTAGGAGCTCTTGGGCTGCAAAGGGCCCATGTATTGTTTTTGCACAGGGGCCCTTTTCTGTCTGCGTCCGCCAGTGAGTTGTTGCCCACTGCTCCAGTTTATTTATATCTTTATATCCTCTCTCTCTCTTCTCTAGTATTAGCTATCCCTCCTAGCTTTGTGTCATCAGCAAATTTAATCAGTTTACCCTCAATTCCTTCATCTAAATCATTGATAACGATGTTGAACAATACAGGGCCCAAAACAGAGCCTTGTGGTACCCCACTTGAGACATTCTTCCAACTGGATGTGCAGCCATTTACGACCACTTTTTGGGACCGATCACTAAGCCAGTTATGAATCCACCTAACAGTTGCCTTGTCCATTCCATACTTAGTCATTTTTTCAATAAGGATTGTGTGAGATACTTTTTCAAATGCTTTGCTGAAGTCGAGATATAATATATCTACAGCATTTCCCTGATCCACCCATTCAGTGATTCTGTCGTAGAAGGAGATTAAGTTAGTCTGACATGACTTATTAGTTACAAACCCATGCTGACTCTGGTTAATCACTTCATTCTTATCCAGGTACTTACATACATGTTCTTTAATAATTTGTTCAAAGATCTTTCCTGGTATAGAAGTCAGACTCACCGGCCTATAGTTCCCTGGGTCCACCTTATTCCCCTTTTTGAAGATAGGAACAACATTTGCTCTTCTCCAGTCTTCTGGGACTTCTCCTGTTGTCCAAAATTTTCAAAGATTATGGAGAGTGATTCAAGAATTTCTTCTGCTATCTCTTTCAGTATTCTGGGGTGTAATTCATCTGGACCTGGAGACTTGAATTCATTTAGGTTAGCTAAGTGTTTCCTCACTATTTTTCTGTTTATAGATATCCTGGATTCTCTATTCTAGGACAGTGAAGATCAGTTGATGTTACATTTCCTTTCTGAGAGAAAACAGATGCAAAATAGGAATTTAAAAGTTCGGTCTTTTCAACATCCTGACTTACCATTTCATCATTTTCATCCTGTAAAAATCCTATAGCATCTTTGACTTTTCTTTTACTTTTGACATATCCCCAAAATCCTTTTTTGTTGCTTTTGACGTCTCTTGCAAGCCTTAATTCATTGTCAGCTTTAGATAATCTGATTTGTGCCCTGCAGGTTCTGCAGACGGCATTATATTCTTCTTTAGATATGCCTCCCTCTTCCCATTTGATAAACATTTCTTTCTTCCTTTTTAGCATGTGTTTAAGTTCTGTGTTTATCCATCCTGGTTTCCTTAAATGCTTCCTACTCTTTCCTCTTTTTGGAATTGTTAACGATTGTGCTTTGAGAATCTCATTTTTCAAGATTTTCCATCCTTTCTGGACATTTTTGTCCTTAAGGATATCCAGCCATTGGATCCCTCCAATTCTCTTTCTGAGTCCCTTAAAATCTGCCTTTCTGAAATCTAACCTTGACGTCTGAGTCTTCACAGGTCTTCCTCCTCTAGTTATCCAAAATTCTAAAATAGCATGGTCGCTACTTCCTAAGGTCCCAGCCACTCTTACCTCCTCAACCATTTCCTCCCTCTCTATAAGGATTAGATCCAAGGTAGCAGATCCCCTTGTTTTCTCCCCTACCTTTTGGAAGATAAAGTTGTTAGCAAGAGAGGATAAGAATTTCCTTGACCTGTTGGTTTTCCCTGAGAGAGATTCCAACAAATGTCTGTATAGTTGAAATCTCCCATGACCACTATGTCATATTTTTTGGAGAACTTGGCCATTTGATGCATAAAGAGTTCATCCATATCTTCAGCTTGCACAGGCGGCCTGTAGTAAATGCCAACAATGGTGTCCTTTCCATTGTTCTATCCTTGTATTCTTACCCAACAGTTTCCATAGAACTCCCAGTCTCTGAAGTTGAATCTCTCTGCAGATATACGCTTCTCTAACATACAATGCGACACCTCCTCCTCGTTTATCAAGTCTGTTTCTTGCAAACAAGTTGTATCCTTCTAGCCTTGTATTCCAATCATGTGTATCGTCCCACCAAGTTTCAGTGATTCCAATGACATCATATTTATTTTCCTGCAGTAGTAGTTCCTTTTCTCCTTGTTTGTTGCCCATGCTTTGTGCATTCATATAGAAACATTATAGTTTGTGATTGGTTTTTCTTCAATATTTTTAATATTTAGATTGTTTTGTCTTCGTTCTTCCTTTCCATTTCTAATTGCAGAATTCTCAATAGCATTTGTCAGGTGTATGGCTTTTTCTGGCGTTTTGCTTCCCTTCCCACATTGTTCTAGTTTAAAGCTCTCCTGATGAGTGTAGCAAGGCGACTTCCAAATACATGTTTTCCAGTCTATTGTATAGGTAATTCACTCCGTGATCCAGAAATTCAAATCCTTGCTGACAGCACCATCGAGTAGCCAGTTGTTCACTGCAGAATCTTATTCCACCTCTTTTCCATGGCCATCCACTGGAAGGATGGAAGAGAAGACGATCTGTGCTCTCAGTCCTTTCACTTTCTTACCTTCGGTACCCATATTCCACAGACACCAAATTGAAAGACATATTCCCAGAACTACCACTTTCTCCTACAAACAGCTACCGAACTTAAGGAATCTCCTTGTCAGAAGTGTCCTCTCATCACCATCAGTGACCGGAACATTCCAAAGTAACAATAAAAAATGCAAACTTGTACCCATATATTACCAACAAATATAGTCGCGTACCAAACACAAATCAGGACTATAAGGTCCTGGGTTCCTTTTCATGTACATCTGTTGTGAATGGGTTGAGATGATGTTCTGAGCAGAGGCCCCCTCTGGTGGTTGCAGGCGGTACTAGTGAGGATTGTGAGGACTGGGAATAGGTGTTACTGATTGGTTTATATAAGGGAGTCATTTTCCCATCGGGGTTGCCGGTGACAATTGTTTGGTCTGAATCCTTCTTTCCAGTTCCTTGTAGCTGCTGTGTCGTGTTGCATTCCTGCTATCAGATAAACAATTTTCTTTTTTGTGTTTTTGCTTATTTTTGCATTTGGTCCTGCACTTCTGTGGGGCCTTCTGGGTCCCCTCGGGGGCTTTTTGCCCTCTCAGTTTAGTCCACCACTGTGTTTTGTACTTTTGCTTTTTCCAGTTTTTTCAGTGGCTGCTGTTTTTGTTACCCCAGAGAACTAATTTAGGTGGTAGGTCGTGTGATCTCAGGTGATTTTGAAATTAGTAGAGTTGGTGTTTTTCAGGGTTTTCTGGGATTGCAGTAAGTACCCTTCCCTGTCCTTTCTATTTAGATAGTTTGGGCCCAGCGTTTGCTCTTTATATTTTCTTTCTGTGTCTGTATTTCCTTTTTTGCCTGCACTCCTCAGCTACCGTAACATAAAGTATCACCGGCCATAAAAATTGTATGGTACTCACAGAAGGGAAAAAATATTTTGAAGAAGAAAAGTTGTCAGAATATTTTTCTGTTTGTTGCATTTTTTTTTTCCCTCTGTATCTCTGGGTGCTGGGAGGATCTTTTCTCCCAATGGAGTTTGCACAGTTGTCGGGCGTGTGGATCAGCTTGCCACTGAGGTTCAGAGTATTGCTGCATATCTTGCTAGGTTCCCTGTTGTGGAACCTAGGATCCCCATGCCAGATTTGTTTTTAGGGGATCGAGCTAAGTTTCAGAATTTCAAAAATAATTGTAAATTGTTTCTTGACTTAAAATCTAAGTCCTCAGGAAACGCAGCGCAGCAGGTTCAAATTATCATCTCTCTCCTGCGCGGCGATCCTCAGGATTGGGCTTTTTCCCTATACCTGGGGACCCTGTTTTGAGTGATGTTGATGCATTTTTTCAGGCTTTGGGGTTATTGTACATGAGCCTAATGTCACTGATCAAGCTGAAAAAGCCTTGTTGGCATTAAATCAGGGGCTTGATGACGCTGAGTTATACTGTCAGAGATTCCGTAGGTGGGCATCTGACCAAATGGAATGACGACGCTTTGGGGGCCCCTTTTTCCCGGAAGGGTCGTCGGATAATGTAAAGGATGTTATGGTGGGATTCCCTGCCCCCTCTGGTCTCAATGATTCTATGTCATTAGCGATTCAAATTGACAGACGTTTGCGTGAGCGGAGAAGTATGCGTGGAGTGGTGTTGCCTTGTGAGCCAGCTGCTGAGCCCATGCGTGTGATGGAGTGGTGTCTGGGGCACAGCGGTCATGAGTTTCGAAAGCGCCAATGGGTTATGTTTCTACTGTGGTGATGCCTCTCATGCTATTTTCAGTCTGCCTAAGCGGGGGAAGACATTTTGCACGCTCAGTTGTCTTGGGTAGTGTTCAGACTAAGTTTTTATTAACTGTCATCTGATATGCTCTCTGTCCTCATTTTCTGCTCAGGCTTTCGTTGATTCTGGAGCAGCTATTAACTGATGGATTATGATTTTGCTAAACGTTGTGGGTTTTCCTTGATACCCTACAGAAGTCTATTCCTTTACTGGGGATCGATTCTACCCCTTTGGCTGAGAATAAACCCAGTTTTCTACTCAGGTGATAATGAGGGTTTTAACCTGATCACCAGGAGTGCTGCAAATTTTTGGTTCTATATAATCTGATGACATTATAGTGCTGGGTTTCCCTTGGTTACAGTCTCATAATCCTGTTTTGGATTGGAAATCTGTGTCTGTAACCAGTTGGGGCTGCCAATGTGTTAGTGCCAACACTCCTGTTTTTTCTGCCTCCCCCCAGGCTGAGGATGTTCCTGACTTTTGTTTGATTTTTCTGATGTGTTTAGCGAAAGTAAATCGCATCCTTACCTCCCCATAGGAGCTATGACTGCACTATTAAATTAGTGCCCGGTAGTAAATTCCCTAAAGGTCGCCTTTTTAACTTGTTTTGTACTTGAACATGACGCTATGCGGTCTTATATCAAGGAATCATTGGAGAAAGGTCTATCAGACCATCCTCTTCACCCTTAGGTGCCGGTTTTTTCTTTGTGGCCAAAAAAATGGTTCATTAAGGCCGTGTATTGATTATCGTCTCTTGAACAATATTACTGTGAAATATCAATACCCGTTTCCCTTGATTTCTGACCTGTTTTCCAGGGTGAAAAACGCTACTTGGTTTACCAAGCTTGACCTCAGGGGGGCGTATAAACCTTATTCGCATTAAGCCGGGGATGAATGGAAAACGGCATTTAAACCCCTGAAGGGCATTTGAGTACCTTGTGATGCCCTTTGGGCTCACTAATGCTCCCTTCCGTCTTCCAGTCCTTCATGAATGACATTTTCAGGGATTTGTGGACAAGTTTCTGATTGTTTATTTGGATGATATCTTGATTTTTTCTAATGACTGGGACTCTCATGTGAAACATGTTCGAACTGTATTCCGATTTTGAGAGAGAATGCTCTGTATTGAAGGGATCAAAAATGTCTTTTTGGCGTACAGAAGATCTCATTTCTGGGATTCATTTTGTCCCCATCTGTTATTGAAATGGACCCGGTCAAGGTTCAGGCCATCTGTGATTGGGTTCCAACCTACTTCATTAAAGGCTCTTAGAGATTTTTGGGTTTTGCCAATTTTTATCGTAAATTTATTGGTAATTTTCTGTTATTGTTAAACCATTAACTGATTTGACCAGAAAGGGTTCTGATGTGGTGAATTGGCCTCCTGAGGCAGTCTCTGCGTTTCAGAAACTTAAGCAGAGATTCCACTTCTGCTCCTGTTCTACTGCAGCCTGATGTTTCTCTGCCATTTCAGTGGAGGTTGATGCCTCTGAAATTGGGGCAGGTGCCGTTTTGTCCCAAAAAAATCCAGAGACCTCTAAGAGTAACCTTGTGCCTTTTCTCTCGAAAATTTTCTCCTACTGAACGTAATTATGACGTGGGTAATCGGGAGTTATTGGCCATGAAGTGGGCTTTTGAAGAGTGGAGACATTGGCTGGAGGAGCCAAACTCAGGTGGGTCCCTTACGGACCATAAGAATCTGGTCTATCTGGAATCTGCCAAGCGACTCAATCCTAGACAGGCCAGGTGGGCCTTGTTTTTCACACGTTTTAATTTTGTGGTTTCCTTTCTTCCTGGCACTAAGAATGTTAAGGCGGGTGCCCTCTCGAGGAGTTTCCTTGCGGAC
>JARQOD010002866.1:35461-72010 GCA_033576555.1 Oophaga sylvatica | reverse complement strand
AATATGCTCTAGGATGAAAATGGTGAAGTGGTAAAAATGTTGTTAAAAAAACTAACTTTTAAATTCCTATTTTGCTTCTGTTTTCTCTCAGAAAGTAAATGTAACATCAACTGATCTTCATTTTACTTTTGAAGGTTTAGACGAATCCCACTATTTATAAACAGAGATTAAGAGGGAATACTTAGCTAACAAATGAATTCAAGTTCCAGGCCCCAGATGAATTACATCCTTAGGGTATAAAAGGAAACAGCAGAGGAAATTATTGAACCACTCTCCATAATCTTTGAAAAGTCTTGGAGAACAGAAGTTTTAGAAGACTGCAGAAGAGCAAATTTTTATCCCCAGCTTCAAAAGGGAGAAGAAAGTGGACCGAAGGATTTATAGGCCTGTGATCCAAAATTCTATACCAATAAAGATCTTTGAAAAAAATTTAAACTAACATGTAATGCACGTCCTGCATGGAATTAAGCGATTAACTAGAGCCAGCCGGGTTTGTAACTAATGGGTTTCATGTCAGAATAAAAATTGCTTCTATAACAAAATCACTAAATTGGGTATATCAGGGATACACAGTAGATATATTATGTCTTGACTTCAGCAAAGCATTTGACAAAGTATCTCAAACCATCCTTATTGAAAAAAATGACCAAGTATTGAATGGGCAAGGCAACTGTTAGTGGATTCTTAACTGGCTTAGTGATTGGACTCAAAGAGTGGACATACATGGCTGCACATCCAGTTGGAAGAACAACTCAAGTGGGGTACCACAGGGTTCTGTCCTGGGCCCTGTGTTGTTCAGCATCTTTATAAATGATTTAGATTAAGGAATTGAGGGTAAACTGATTAAATTTGCTCATGACACAAAGCTAGGATGGAATACTTATGACCATGCGATATTTCAGTTTTTCTTTTTTAATAAATTTGCAAAAATTTCTACATTTCTGTTTTTTTTTAATCAAGATGTGGTGCAGAGCAGGGGCAGACACACCGCATGTGCTGCAACCGGTGCAGTATCGGGGCCCAGAAGCTCCAGGGGGCCCCTGTAGGGCAGCTAATAATGAGGGCAATCTGGCTTGTTTATCCAGCCCCGAGGCTCCGGAGGACCCCTGGCCAGATTGTACTCATGTGCGGCGGGCAGGGAGAGATCCCTGCAGCTCCGCTGCCTACAAGAGAAAATGGCAGCAGAGCGGAGCTACAGCGATCTGTCCTGCTTCCTGCCCATGCTTCCTGTCTCACACAGCAGTCAGCAGCGCGGCTGGATGACATCATCATTCAGCACCACGGCTGTACCAGAGAGAGGAAGCTGCCAGTGAAAGTGATGCTGCGGCTGCGGGAGAGTGTTCGGAGAGGTGCTGTGTGTGTGTACGTATGTGTGTGTGTAGAGTGGTGGTGTGTGTGTGCGTGATTGCGTGCATAGCGCTGTGGGGGAATGGGCAGAGAGGTGAATGGTGCTCTGTGTGTCTGTGTGTAGGTGGAGGAGAGGGGAATGATGGGGTGATTGCAGAGAAGGCAATGATGGGCTAATGGAGATGGCAATGATGGGGGTGGCGGGGGAGGAAGCAATGATGGAGGTGGTGGAAAGGACAATGATGGGGTGGTGGAAAGGGCAGTAATGGTGGTGGTGGGGAGGAGGAAATGATGGAGGTGGTGGAATGGGCAATGATGGGGTAGTGGGAAGAAGGCAATGATGGTGGCAGTGGAAACAACAATGATGGAGGTAGTGGGGAAGGAGGCAATGATGGAAATGGTGGGGAAGAAGGCAATGATGTGGTGGTGAGGGAGAGGGCAATGATTGGGTGGTGGGGAGAAAGCAATGATGGAGGTGGTGGAAAGGGCAATGATGAGGTTGTGGGGGAGAAAGCAATGATGGAGGTAGGGGAAAGAGCAATAATTGGGTGGTGGTGGAGAAAGCAATGATGAGGCGGGGAAAGGACAATGATGGGCGTGGTGAGGAAAAGGCAATGATGGTGGTGGTGGAAAGAACAATGATGGTCATGGTGGAAAGGGCAGGGTGGTTGGGGAGAGGGAAATGATGGTGGTGGTGTAATGGGAAATGATGGGGGGTGGGGGAAAAGGCAATAATGGTGGTAGTGGAAAGTACAATGATGGTGGAAAGGTCAATAATCGGGGTGGTGGGGAGGAGGGAATGATGGTGGTGGTGGTATGGGCAATGCTGGGGTGGTGGGGGAGAATGCAATGATGAAGTTGGTGGAATGGGCAATGATGGGGTGGTGGGGAGAAAGCAATGATGGTGGCAGTGGAAAGAACAATGATGAGGTGGTGGGGAAGGAGGCAATTATGGAGGTGGTGTGGAAGAAGGCAATGATTGGGTGGTGGAGAGGGCAATGATGGGATGGTGGGGGAGAAAGCAATGATGGAGGTGGTAGAAAGAGCAATGATGGGGTGGTGGTGGAGAAAGCAATGATGAAGTTGGTGGAAAGGAAAATAATGGGGTGGTGGGTGAGAAAGCAATGATAGAAGTGGTGGAAAGGACAATGAGGGGGTGATGGGGGAGAAAGGAATGATGGAGGTCGTGGAAGGGGCAATGATTGGGGTGTTGAGGAACAGGCAATGATGGTGGTAGTGGAAAGTTCAATGATGGTGGAAAGGGCAATAATGGTGTTGGTGGGGGAGGAGGAAATGATGGTGGTGGTGTAATGGGCAACAATGGGTTGGAGGGGGAGAAAGCAATGATAGAGGTGGTGGAAAGGGCAATGATGGGGGCGCTGGGGGAGAAGGCAATGGTGGGGTGGGGGGAGAGGACAATAATGGGATACGGGGGAGGAGGACAATGAGGGGTGTGGGGGATTGGGAAGGGAGGAAGGGGGATTTATAATGCATTTAGGAACAGGGGGAGATGGAGGAAAACGTTATTTTTGCTTATTATGTTTAACACAGTCCCTTAGTATATAGTGTACTCATTTATTATGTATAACACTATCCCTCAGTATATAGTGTAGTCACTTCTTATGTATAGCACAGTCGCTTAGTATATAGTGTACTCACTTATTATGTAAATCACCATACTTAGTTACATAGTTTCTAGTGATGAGTGAGCACTAAAATGCTTGGGTGCTCGTTGCTCGGATGGAGCAAATTGGAATGCTCAGGTGCTCGACCCCAGCAACGAGCCCAATGTAAGTCTATGGGAAACCCAAGCTTTTTTGCCGCAACCTCCCAGAGGTCTTTTTAGGATATCAAAATTTCGGAAATCTAAGGGAACAGTGCAAAAATGGCATGGGAACATCATGGGGAAAACCGCTGGAAGCATTTCTGACACCTAGTTTACTCCTGTGAACAATGTTGTCAGAGTCTTACACCACATTACAGGCGCACATTAAAACATACAAAAACGCAACCAAAATGTATTTTCCTGGAAATATGTTAAGGAACATCCTTAAAAACAAATAACCCCAAAAAATGTACCTCCACCACTTGGGCTATGTTCACGTAGCATTTTTGATGCATTTTTCAACTTTAGCATTGCTTTTAACCAATACTAATGCATTCACAGGGAAATGTCATTTTAACATTTAACAACCTTAGCTGGCCATGTGGTGTGTGACACATCATCAGACACATCCTGTTTCATTTATGAAGGAGGGACTCTGAAAGTCACAAAGCCTATTTTTATAGGGGCATCAGGAGGCATTAATATTCTTAAAGGGCAATCAGCCGGCTATGCTTTGTTGTTCCCTTTAATAAGCAATGAGTTCCTATATTGTTACTGCATTTATTTTTGGGGGATCGAGCTAAATTTCTGAATTTCAAAAATAACTGTAAGTTGTTTTTTGCCTTAAAACCTAAGTCCTCAGGGAACGCAGCACAGCAGGTTCAAATTGTCATCTCTCTCCTGTGCGGCGATCCTCAGGATTGGGCTTTTTCCCTGACACCTGGGGAACCTGTTTTGAGTAATGTTGATGCATTTTTTCTGGCTCTGAGGTTATTGTACGACGAACCTAATGTCACTGATCAAGCTGAAAAAACCTTGTTGGCATTAAATCAGGGGCTTGAGGACGCTGAGTTGTACTGTCAGAGATTCCGAAAGTGGGGAAGGGTCTGTCAGAGAAAGTAAAAGATGTTATGGTGGGTTTCCCTGCTCCCTCTGGTCTCAATGATTCTATGTCATTAGCGATTCAAATTGACAGACGTTTGTGTGAGCGTAGAGGTATGCGTGGAATAGTGTTGCCTTGTGAACCAGCTTCTGAGTCCATGCAGTGTGATAGAGTGGCTTCCGGGGCACAGCGTCATGAGTTTCGAAAACGCAATGGGTTATGTTTCTACTGTGGTGACGCCTCTCATGCTATTTCAGTCTGCCCTAAGCGGGGAAGACATTTTGCACGCTCAGTTGTCTTGGGTAGTGTTCAGACTAAATTTCTGTTGACTGTTACCCTGATTTGCTCCCTGTCCACATTTTCTGCTCAGGCTTTTGTTGATTCGGGAGCAGCTATTAACCTGATGGATTTTGATTTTGCTTAACGTTGTGGATTTCCCTTGATACCCCTACGGAAGTCTATTCCCCTACTGGGGATTGATTCTACCCCTTTGGCTGAGAATAAACCCCAGTTCTCTACTCAGGTGATAATGAGGGTTGAACCTGATCATCAGGAGAGTTGCAAATTTTTGGTGCTGTATAATCTGCATGACATTATAGTACTGGGTTTCCCTTGGTTACAGTCTCATAATCCTGTTTTGGATTGGAAATCTGTGTCTGTGACCAGTTGGGGCTGCCAATGTGTTAATGCCAACACTCCTGTTTTTTCTGCATCTCCCCAGGCTCAGGATGTTCCTGACTTTTTGACTGATTTTTCTGATGTGTTTAGCGAAAGTAAATCTGCATCCTTGCCCCCCATAGGAGCTATGACTGCGCTATTGAATTAGTGCCTGGTAATAAATTCCTAAAGGTCGCCTTTTTAACTTGTCTGTACCTGAACATGACGCTATGCGGTCTTATGTCAAGGAGTCATTGGAGAAGGGTCATATCAGACCATCCTCTTCACCTTTGGGTGCCGGTTTTTTCTTTGTGGCCAAAAAGGATGGTTCATTAAGGCCGTGTATTGATTATCGTCTCTTGAACAATATCACTGTGAAATATCAATATCCGTTACCCTTGATTTCTGACCTGTTTTCCAGGGTGAAAAGTGCTACTTGGTTTACCAAGCTTGACCTCAGGGGGGCATATAACCTTATTCGCATTAAGCACGGGGATGAATGAAGACGGCGTTTAATACCCCAGAGGGGCATTTTGAGTACCTAGTGATGCCCTTTGGGCTCACTAATGCTCCTTCCGTCTTCCAGTCCTTCATGAATGACATTTTCAGGGATTTTGTGGATACATTTCTGATTGTTTATTTGGATGATATCTTGATTTTTTTCCAATGACTGGGACTCTCATGTGAAACATGTTCGGACTGTGTTCCAGATTTTGAGAGAGAATGTTCTGTATGTGAAGGGATCAAAGTGTCTTTTTGGCGTACAGAGGATCTAATTTCTGGGATTCATTTTGTCCCCATCTGTTATTGAAATGGACCCGGTCAAGGTTCAGGCCATCTGTGATTGGGTCCAACCTACTTCATTAAAGGCTCTTCAGAGATTCTTGGGTTTTGCCAATTTTTATCGTAAATTTATTGGTAATTTCTTCTGTATTGTTAAACCATTGACTGATTTGACCAAAAAGGGTTCTGATGTGGTGAATTGGCCTCCTGAGGCAGTCTCTGCGTTTCAGGAACTTAAGCAGAGATTCACTTCTGCTCCTGTTCTGCGACAGCCTGATGTTTCTCTGCCATTTCAGGTGGAGGTTGATGCCTCTGAAATTGGGGCAGGTGCCGTTTTGTCCCAAAGAGATCCGGAGACCTCTAAAAGTAACCCTTGTGCCTTTTTCTCTCGAAAATTTTCTCCAACTGAACGTAATTATGACGTGGGTAATCGGGAGTTATTGGCCATGAAGTGGGCTTTTGAAGAATGGAGACATTGGCTGGAGGGAGCCAAACATCAGGTGGTGGTCCTCACGGACCATAAGAATCTGGTTTATCTGGAGTCAGTCAAGCGACTTAATCCTAGACAGGCCAGGTGGGCCTTGTTTTTCACACGTTTTAATTTTGTGGTTTCCTTTCTTCCTGGCACTAAGAATGTTAAGGCGGATGCCCTCTCGAGGAGTTTCCTTGCGGACTCTCCTGAGTTATCTGATCCTGCTGTTATTTTGAAAGAGGGTGTAGTTCTTTCCGCCATCTCGCCCAATTTGAGACTGGCTCTGGAAGGGTGTCAGGAGGATAAACCCGAGCGCTGCCCTATTGGAAAATTGTTTGTCCCAGACCGGTGGAAAAAGAGTGTGATGTCTGAGATTCATTATTCCGCGTTGGCCGGTCATCCCGGAATTTTTGGTACCAGAGACCTGGTTAGTCGGTCCTTTTGGTGGCCTACCTTGTCTCGTGACGTCAGGGAATTTGTGCAGTCCTGCGGGACTTGCTCTCGCTCCAAGCCTTGCTCTCGCTCTAGTGGTTTGTTGATGCCATTGCCTGTGCCCAAGAGACCATGGACCCATATCTCTATGGATTTCATTTCCGACCTCCCTGTTTCTCAGAGAATGACCGTTATCTGGGTGATTTTTGATAGGTTTTCCAAAATGATACATCTTGTGCCATTACCTAAGTTGCCTTCCTCCTCCGAATTGGTGCCTTTGTTCCTTCAGCACGTGGTTCGGTTACACGGCATTCCTGAGAACATTGTGTCTGACAGAGGAGTCCAGTTTGTGTCCAGATTTTGGAGGACTTTTTGTTCTAAACTTGGTGTTCAATTGTCTTTCTCCTCGGCTTTTCATCCTCAGACCAATGGACAAACTGAGAGAACAAACCAGACATTGGAGACTTATCTGAGATGCTTTGTGTCTGCTGATCAAGATGACTGGGTCTCTTTTTTGCCTTTGGCTGAGTTTGCTCTTAATAATAGGGCTAGCTCTGCCACTTTGATGTCTCCATTTTTCTGTAATTTTGGGTTTCACCCTCGATTTTCTTCGGGACAGACAGAGGCTTCTGTCTGTCCAGGTGTTGACTCAGTTGAGGAGCGTATGCAGCAGATTTGGGACCGGTAGTGGAGAGGTTGTCCCTCTCTCAGGAGAGGGCCCAGCGGTTTGCCAACCGGCATAGGACTGATGGTCCTCGGTTTGCAGTGGGGGACTTGGTCTGGTTGTCCTCAAGAAATATCCCTATGAGAGTTGCATCTCCTAAATTTAAGCCTAGATTCATTGGACCTTATAAGATCATGGAGATTCTTAATCCTGTTTCCTTTCGTTTACTTCTTCCAGGGACATTTAAGATCCATAACGTGTTCCACAAGTCCTTATTGAAGAGGTTTGTCGAGCCAGTGGTTCCTATGGCTGCGCCTCCTGACCCTGTTTTGGTTGAGGGCAATCTGGAGTATGTGGTTGAGAAAATATTGGATTCTCGTTTTTCTAGACGGAAACTCCAGTATTTGGTTAATTGGAGAGGTTATGGTCAGGAGGACAATTCTTGGGTGTTTGCTTCGGACATCCATGCTGGAGACTGATCCGTGCGTATCACAGAGCTCATCCTGACCGACCTGGTTGCCCAAGTGAGGGTTCGGTGACCCCTCCTCAAGGGGGGGTACTGTTGTGAATGTGTTAGAAATGAGTTCTGAGCAGAAGCTCCCTCTGGTGGTTGCAGACAGTGCTGAACCATTTAGTAAAGATTGGCAATCAGGAGTTACTGACTGGTCCTATATAAGGGAGGTTCCCTCCCATCAGGGTTGCCGGTGATCAATTGTTCTTGTCTCAACTGTGGTTCCTGTTTCACTTGGAAGCTTGCTGAATCTTGCCTCTTCTCCTGTTCTCAGATAAGACATTTTCTGTTTTTATTTTTGTGCTTGCTTTTTGCATTGTTTCCTGCACTTTTGTGGAGGTCAGCCAGGTCCCCTCCGGGGGCTTGTGCTCCTCTCAGTTTATCTGAGCCACTGTTGTTTGTTCATTTGCCTTTTCCAGTTTTTCTTCAGTGGCTGCGGCTTAGTTTTGTTACACCAGAGAACTAATTTAGGTGGTAGAGGTCGTGTGATCTCAGGTGTTTTTGCAATTAGTAGAGTTGGTACTTTTTAGGGTTTTTTGGGATTGCAGTAAGTGTCCTTCCTATCCTTTTCTGTCTAGTAAGATTGGGTGTTATGTTACGGTAGCTGAGGAGTGCAGGTAAAAAAGGAAATACACCAGAGCAGTTGGAATCTATGAGATTGCAGTACCCTGACTAACCACCGCAACTAGAGGCAGCCGTGGAGCGTTCCTACGTTGGTCCTAGACGCCTCGTCACAGCCTGAGAAACTAACTACACCTAAAGATAGAAATAGGAAAGCTATCTGCCCCGGAGCAGAACCCCAAAGATAATAGAAAGCCCCCAAACATGTAATGGCGGTTAGACAAGAGGAAATACTGACACAGAAAGAAAATAGTATGAGCAAACGCTGGGGCCCAAACTATCTAAATAGAAAAGGACAGGAAGGGTACTTACTGCAATCTCAGAAAACCCTGAAAAACACCAACTCTACTAATTTCAAAATCACCTGAGATCACACGACCTCTACCACCTAAATTAGTTTTCTGGTGTAACAAAATCAACACAGCAGCCACTGGAAAAAGCAAAAGTACAAACACAGTGGCTGGACTAAACTGAGAGGGCAAAAGCCCCCGGAGGGGACCCTGAAGGCCCCCACAGAAGTGCAGGACAAAATGCAAAAATATAGCAAAAACACAAAAGAAGAAATTGTCTTATCTGATAGCAGGAGATGCAGACACGACACAGCAGGCTACAAGGGAAACTGGAAAGAAGGATTCAGACCAGAACAATTGATCACCGGCAACCCTGATGGGAAAATGACTCCCTTATATAAGACCAGTCAGTAACACCTGATTCCCAGTCCTCACAATCCTCACTAGTACCGCTTGTGACCACCAGAGGGAGCCTCTGCTCAGAACTCATCTCAAACCCATTCACAACAGTACCCCCCCCTTGAGGAGGGGTCACCGAACCCTCATTTGAGCAACCAGGTCGGTCAGGATGAGTTCTATGATACGCACGGATAAGTCTCTTAGCATGGATGTCCGAAGCAAACACCCAAGAATTGTCTTCCTGACCATAACCTCTCCATTTAACCAAATACTGGAGTCTTCGTCTAGAAAAACGAGAATCCAATATTTTCTCAACCACATACTCCAGATTGCCCTCAACCAAAACAGGGTCAGGAGGCACAGCAGCAGGAACCACTGGCTCAACAAACCTCTTCAACAAGGACTTGTGGAACACGTTATGGATCTTAAATGTCCCTGGAAGAAGCAAACGAAAAGAAACAGGATTAATAATCTCCATGATCTTATAAGGTCCAATGAACCTAGGCTTAAATTTAGGAGATGCTACTCTCATAGGAATATTCTTTGAGGACAACCAGACCAAGTCCCCCACTTTAAACCGAGGACCATCAGTCCTATGCCGGTTAGCAAACCGCTGGGCCTTCTCCTGAGAGAGGGACAACCTCTCCACTACCTGGTCCCAAATCTGCTGCATACGCTCAACAACAGAGTCAACACCTGGACAGACAGAAGCCTCCGTCTGTCCTGAAGAAAATCGAGGGTGAAACCCAGAATTACAGAAAAACGGAGACATCAAAGTGGCAAAGCTAGCCCTATTATTAAGAGCAAACTCAGCCAAAGGCAAAAAGAGACCCAGTCATCCTGATCAGCAGACACAAAGCATCTTAGATAAGTCTCCAATGTCTGGTTTGTTCTCTCAGTTTGACCATTGGTCTGAG
The DNA here is from genome assembly GCA_033576555.1 of Oophaga sylvatica. Lineage (NCBI taxonomy): Eukaryota > Metazoa > Chordata > Amphibia > Anura > Dendrobatidae > Oophaga > Oophaga sylvatica. Next base: position 62,209 of record JARQOD010002866.1, on the reverse strand, counting down.
GATGAAATGCCGAGGAGAAAGACAATTGAACACCCAGTTTAGAACAAAAAGTCCTCCAAAATCTGGAAACAAACTGGACTCCTCTGTCAGACACAATGTTCTCAGGAATGCCGTGTAAACGAACCACGTGCTGAAGGAACAACGGCACCAATTCAGAGGAGGAAGGCAACTTAGGTAATGGCACAAGATGTATCATTTTGGAAAACCTATCACAAATTACCCAGATGGTGGTCATTCTCTGAGAAACAGGAAGATCGGAAATGAAATCCATAGAGATATGGGTCCATGGTCTCTTGGGCACAGGCAATGGCATCAACAAACCACTAGAGCGAGAGCAAGGCTTGGAGCGAGAGCAAGTCCCGCAGGACTGCACAAATTCCCTGACATCGCGAGACAAGGTAGGCCACCAAAAGGACCGACTAACCAAGTCTCTGGTACCAAAAATTCCGGGATGCCCAGCCAATGCGGAACAATGAATCTCAGACATCACACTCTTTTTCCATTGGTCCGGGACAAACAACTTTCCAACAGGGCAGCGCTCGGGCCTATCCTCCTGACACCCCTCCAGAGCAAGTCTCAAATTGGGCGAGATGGCGGAAAGAACTACACCCTCCTTCAAAATAACAGAGGGATCAGATAGCTCAGGAAGTCCTCAAGGAAACTCCTCGAGAGGGCATCCGCCTTAACATTCTTAGTGCCAGGAAGAAAGGAAACCACAAAATTAAAACGTGTGAAAAACAAGGCCCACCTGGCCTGTCTAGGATTGAGTCGCTTGGCAGATTCCAGATAGACCAGATTCTTATGGTCCGTAAGGACCACCACCTGATGTTTGGCTCCCTCCAGCCAATGTCTCCACTCTTCAAAAGCCCACTTCATGGCCAATAACTCCCGATTACCCACGTCATAATTACGTTCAGTAGGAGAAAATTTTCGAGAGAAAAAGGCACAAGGGTTACTTTTAGAGGTCTCTGGATCTTTTTGGGACAAAACGGCACCTGCCCCAATTTCAGAGGCATCAACCTCCACCTGAAATGGCAGAGAAACATCAGGCTGCCGTAGAACAGGAGCAGAAGTGAATCTCTGCTTAAGTTCCTGAAACGCAGAGACTGCCTCAGGAGGCCAATTCACCACATCAGAACCCTTTCTGGTCAAATCAGTTAATGGTTTAACAATAACCGAGAAATTACCAATAAATTTACGATAAAAATTGGCAAAACCCAAGAATCTCTGAAGAGCCTTTAATGAAGTAGGTTGGACCCAATCACAGATGGCCTGAACCTTGACCGGGTCCATTTCAATAACAGATGGGGACAAAATGAATCCCAGAAATGAGATCTTCTGTACGCCAAAAAGACACTTTGATCCCTTCACATACAGAGCATTCTCTCTCAAAATCTGGAATACAGTTCGAACATGTTTCACATGAGAGTCCCAGTCATTAGAAAAAATCAAGATATCATCCAAATAAACAATCAGAAACTTGTCCACAAAATCCCTGAAAATGTCATTCATGAAGGACTGGAAGACGGAAGGAGCATTAGTGAGCCCAAAGGGCATCACAAGGTACTCAAAATGCCCTTCAGGGGTGTTAAATGCCGTCTTCCATTCATCCCCGTGCTTAATACGAATAAGGTTATACGCCCTCCTGAGGTCAAGCTTGGTAAACCAAGTAGCGTTTTTCACCCTGGAAAACAGGTCAGAAATCAAGGGTAACGGGTATTGATATTTCACAGTAATATTGTTCAAGAGACGATAATCAATACACGGCTTAATGAACCATCTTTTTTGGCCACAAAGAAAAAACCGGCACCTAAGGGTGAAGAGGATGGTCTGATATGACCCTTCTCCAATGATTCCTTGATATAAGACCGCATAGCGTCATGTTCAGGTACAGACAAGTTAAAAAGGCGACCTTTAGGGAATTTACTACCTGGCACTAATTCAATAGCGCAGTCATAGCTCCTATAGGGAGATAAGGATGCAGATTTACTTTCGCTAAACACATCAGAAAAATCAAACAAAAAGTCAGGAACATCCTCAGCCTGGGGGAATGCAGAAAAAACAGGAGTGTTGGTATTAACACATTGACAGCCCCAACTGGTTACAGACACAGATTTCCAATCCAAAACAGGATTATGAGACTGTAACCAAGGGAAACCCAGCACTATAATGTCATGCAGATTATATAGAACCAAAAATTTGCAGCACTCCTGGTGATCAGGTTCAACCCTCATTATCACCTGAGTAGAAAACTGGGGTTTATTCTCAGCCAAAGGGGTAGAATCGATCCCCAGTAGAGGAATAGACTTCTGTAGGGGTATCAAGGGAAACCCACAACGTTTAGCAAAATCATAATCCATCAGGTTAATAGCTGCTCCAGAATCAACGAAAGCCTGAGCAGAAAATGAGGACAGAGAGCATATCAGAGTGACAGTTAATAAAAACTTAGTCTGAACACTACCCAAGACAACTGAGCGTGCAAAATGTCTTCCCCGCTTAGGGCAGACTGAAATAGCATGAGAGGCATCACCACAGTAGAAACATAACCCATTGCGCTTTCGAAACTCATGACGCTGTGCCCCAGACACCACTCTATCACACTGCATGGGCTCAGCAGCTGGCTCACAAGGCAACACCACTCCACGCATACTTCTCCGCTCACGCAAACGTCTGTCAATTTGAATCGCTAATGACATAGAATCATTGAGACCAGAGGGGACAGGGAATCCCACCATAACATCCTTTACATTATCCGACAGACCCTTCCGGAAAAGGGCCGCCAAAGCGTCGTCATTCCATTTGGTCAGGACTGCCCACCTACGGAATCTCTGACAGTATAACTCAGCGTCATCAAGCCCCTGATTTAATGCCAACAAGGCTTTTTCAGCTTGATCAGTGACATTAGGCTCATCGTACAATAACCCCAAAGCCTGAAAAAATGCATCAACATCACTCAAAACAGGATCCCCAGGTATCAGGGAAAAAGCCCAATCCTGAGGATCGCCGCGCAGGAGAGAGATGATAATTTGAACCTGCTGCGCTGCGTTTCCTGAGACTTAGATTTTAAGGCAAAAAACAATTTACAATTATTTTTGAAATTCTGAAACTTAGCTCGATCCCCTAAAAACAAATCTGGCATGGGGATCCTAGGTTCCACAACAGGCAACCTAGCAAGATATGCAGCAATACTCTGAACCTCAGTGGCAAGCTGATCCACACGGCCAGACAACTGTGCAAACTCCATTGGGAGAAAAGATCCTCCCCAGCACCCAGAGATACAGAGGGAAAAAAAAAAAAAAAAAAAAAATGCAACAAACAGAAAAATATCTCTGACAACTTTTCTTCCTTCAAAATATTTTTTCCCTTCTGTGAGTACCATACCAATTTTTAAGGCCGGTGATACTGTTATGTTACGGTAGCTGAGGAGTGCCGGTAAAAAAGGAAATACACCAGAGCAGTTGGAATCTATGAGATTGCAGTACCCTGACTAACCACCGCAACTAGAGGCAGCCTTGGAGCGTTCCTACGTTGGTCCTAGACGCCTCGTCACAGCCTGAGAAACTAACTACACCTAAAGATAGAAATAGGAAAGCTATCTGCCCCGGAGCAGAACCCCAAAGATAATAAAAAGCCCCCAAACATGTAATGGCGGTTAGACAAGAGGAAATACTGACACAGAAAGAAAATAGTATGAGCAAACGCTGGGGCCCAAACTATCTAAATAGAAAAGGACAGGAAGGGTACTTACTGCAATCTCAGAAAACCCTGAAAAACACCAACTCTACTAATTTCAAAATCACCTGAGATCACACGACCTCTACCACCTAAATTAGTTCTCTGGTGTAACAAAATCAACACAGCAGCCACTGAAAAAAAACTGGAAAAAGCAAAAGTACAAAATACAGTGGCTGGACTAAACTGAGAGGGCAAAAGCCCCCGGAGGGACCCTGAAGGCCCCCACAGAAGTGCAGGACAAAATGCAAAAATATAGCAAAAACACAAAAGAAGAAATTGTCTTATCTGATAGCAGGAGATGCAGACACGACACAGCAGGCTACAAGGGAAACTGGAAAGAAGGATTCAGACCAGAACAATTGATCACCGGCAACCCTGATGGGAAAATGACTCCCTTATATAAGACCAGTCAGTAACACCTGATTCCCAGTCCTCACAATCCTCACTAGTACCGCTTGTAACCACCAGAGGGAGCCTCTGCTCAGAACTCATCTCAAACCCATTCACAACAATTGGGCCCCAACGTTTGCTCATACTATTTTCTGTCTGTGTCTTTATTTCCTCTTGTCTAACCGCCATTACATGTTTGGGGGCTTCCTATGTTCTTTGGGGATCTGCTCCGGGAGAGATAGCTTTTCCTCTTTCTATCTTTAGGTGTAGTTAACCTCTCAGGCTGTGACGAGGCGTCTAGGACCAACGTAGGTACGCTCCACGGCTGCCTTTAGTTGTGGTGGTTAGTCAGGGTACTGCAATCCAGTAGATTCCAACCTCTCTGGTGTATTGCCGTTTTTGCTTGCTCTCCTCAGCTACCAAATCATAACACCTGCCCCAACGATACATGCACTCCAGTAACCCTTGGAACTAACGTACTGGCTGGCGACATGAAAGCAAAATTCCCATTGTTCTTTATTTGGTACTCACATACTGTTTCCTATGCATTGAATGCAATGCCTGCCATGCCCCAAAATAATACGTACCCCAATAACCCTTTTGAGCCGACGTACTGGATGAACACCTGAAAGCATTGTTCCTAGTAATTTGGTACTCCCATACTGTTTGGCTATGCAGTGAATTGTTGAGCCTGAAGAACCTGCATTGGAGAATGTCAGTATTGTGGATGAAGACCCGGCAGTGGAAAATGTCAGTGTTGAGTCTGGAAAACCTGCAGTGGAGAATTTCAGTGTTTGAGGCTGAAGAAACTGCAGTGGAGAATTGCTGTGTTGAGGCTGATGACCCGGCAGTAGAGCATTTCTGTGTTGAGGCTAAAGAACACCTGGCAGTGGAGCATTTCAGTGTTGAGGCTGAAGAAACTAAAGTGTAAAATTGCAGTGTTAAGGATAAAGACCCAAAAGTGGAGAATTGGATTGTTGAAGCAGCTGACCAACCCCTACATTTCCCATTATTGTGAACTGGGTCTCCCATACTGTTTGGCTATGCAGTGAATGCAAGGCCTACCCCAGATTTGCATGCACCCCAATCCTCCTTGGAAGAAACGTGGACGAGGACCTCATAACAAAATTTTCCCATTAGAAAGGAGCCAGTCTCCTATACTTGTAATGCCCATACACAAAATGTATGGGCTGACAAACATTTCCCCCTGGGGGGTACACATCAACATACTGTGTAAACATTTTTGTTACAGGCATCATAAACACCCTTCAAAACAATAACGTGGCTGTTGCATCACAGAACACGTTCATCCTGATGATCTAGTGGTGGTGTCAGAAGATACCTGAAGCATAGCCTCAGAAAAATGTCTTCCCAGTTTAAAGGAGCGGGTGTCCTATACTTGTAATGCCCATACACCAAGTGTATGGGTTCACAAACATTTCCCCTTGGTGGCTAAACATCAACATACTGTGTGAACATTTTTGTTACGGGCATCATAAACACCCTTCAAAACAATAACGTGGCTGTTGCATCACGGAACATGTTCACCCTGGTGATCTAGTGGTGGTGTCGGAATAGACCTGGAGAATGCCCTCCGAAAAATGTCTTCCCAGTTTTTAAAGGAACGGATCTCCTATACTTGTAATGCCCATATACTAAGTGTATGGGCTGACAAACATGCCCCCTGGGGGTACACATCAACATACTGTGTAAAAAATTTTCTTACGGGCATCATAAACACTCTTTAACACAATAACGTGGCTGCTGCTTCACGTCACACGGTCACCTTGGTGATCTAGTGATGGTGGATGATGAGAATGAGGAGAAGGAGGAGGATAACACCAAATGGCCAAAATCAGGAAGCGTATACCCTTGTGTGGGTGTGAAGAGGTGCATGGGAATACACCTCCCAAAAAAAGACACTGTAATTGAGGTTATGTTTTGCTGTTATGATTCGGTGGTGTAGAGAAGTCTGGCTCAATCCAGGCCTTGTTCATTTTTATAAGAGTCAGTCTGTCAGCATTTTCAGTTGACAGCGGATGCGCTTATCAGTTATAACTCTACCAGCGGCACTTAAAACCCGCTCTGACAAAATGCTAGTGGCAGGGCAGGCCAGGACTTCCAAGGCGTAGAGATCCAATTCATGCCACGTGTCCAGCTTGGATACCCAATAATTAAAAGGCACAGAGGAATCGCGGAGGACGTTGGTACGGTCAGCAGGGTATTCCCTTAGCATCTTCCAAAACTTTTGCACTCCTTATGAGAGTACCCCGCACCTCAGGGAAAAGTGCGATGGGAGTGTCTGCGAAAACTCTCCCAGAACTTTGCCAGTGTTCCCCTGTCTCTGCTGGATTGGAGTTGTGTCTCGTTCGCCTGTACTCCTTGGTTGTTCAACAAACTTTGACCTCTTCCACCAGCGTTTTCAGATAGGTATTTTTTTTAATAATTCTGCAACAAGGACCCTCTGGTACTGCACCATCTTACCACACCTGTCTGACTCTGGTAGAAGAGATTGAAAGTTCTCCTTGTAGCGTGCGTCTAGAAGTGTCACCAACCAGTAATGAGTGTCACTCAAAATTTTCAGAATGCGAGGGTCACGGGAAAGGCAGCGCAACATAAAGTCAGCCATGCATGCCAGACTGCTAACAGGCAAGACTTCCATCTCCTCACCAAGAGGACTACTGAACATGCTTTCCTCCTCCTTGTCCTCAGGCCATCTATGCTGAACAGATGGTATGACAGTTGTGCTTGTAGTACCATCTACAGCATATGAAACTATCTCCTGTTCTTCCTCCTCCTCCTGTTCCTCATTGTCAACCAATCCACGTTGGGATGACATGAGGATGGGCTGCGTGTAATCACCCTGTATGGTTCCTTACTCCATCTCATCATGCTCCGCCTGCAAAGCATCCTCTTTCATTGTGAGTAGATAGCTTTTCAGAATACAGAGAAGCGGGATGGTGACACTAATTATGGTGTCATCGCCGCTCACCATCTTGATGGACTCCTCCAAGTTTTGTAGGATGGTACATATGTCTGACATCCATGTCCACTCCTGAGGTCTTATGTGAGGAGTCTGAACTGAATATCGACGGCCTTGTTGATACTGGTAGTCAACAACTGCCCTCTTCTGCTCACAAATCCTTTCCAACATATGCAGTGTAGAGTTACAACGTGTGGGGACATCACATACCAGTCAGTGAGCCGAAAGCTGCAAACGCTGCTGAAGCACAGCAAGGGCGGCAGATGCTGTAGCTGATTTTCTAAAATGAGCACACAAGCGGTGTACTTTCACAAGCAGATCCGGCAGCTCCGGGTAGCTTTTGAGAAACCGTTGAACAATGAGGTTAAGCACAAGGGCCAGGCATGGTACATGTGTGAGCTTGCCTCGCCTCAGAGCCACCACCAGGTTCTAGCCATTGTTACACACGACCATGCCTGGCTGTAGGTTCAGCGGTGTCTGCCACAGATCTTCCTGCGCTGTCCACAACTCTTCAGCATTGTGCTGTTTGTCATCTAAGCATATTAGCTTGAGCACAACCTGTTGCTGCTAGGCTGAGGTAGTGCTGCAGTGGTTCCAGCTTGTGACTGATGTGGTCATTTTGGAGATGGAGGCTGAAGAGGAGGAGGAGGCGGATGAGGTGCTGGAGCTGTATGCTGTGGGGGCTACCCTGATTGACGTACGGCCTGCAATTGTCGGCGTTGGGAGGATGTGTTCCATCGCAAGGTCCGAATGGGTCCCGGCTTCTACTATGTTAACCCAGTGTGTCATCAGCGAGATGTACCGTCCCTGCCCACAAGCACTTGTCCATGTGTCTGTGGTTAGGTGGACTTTCCCAGTAACAGCATTGTTGAGGGAACAGGTAATGTTGTGTTACACGTGCTAGTGTAATGCCGGGAAGGCACACTGCGAGAAATAGTGGTGGCTGGGGACCAAGTACCTTGGGACGGCCACAGCCATAAGGTCATGGAAAGCTTCTGTCTCCATGAGCCTAAAAGGCAACATTTCAAGTGCAAGCAGATGAGAAATGTGTGAATTTATTACTGTGGCCTGTGGGGCATTGGCTGCGTGCTTGCCCTTGCGCTCCATTGACTGAGGTATGGACAACTGAAGGCTGCGCTGGGACAAGGACGTGGACGTACTTGATGATGGTGCTAGTTGAGTATGGGAAACGACTGCTGCAGGGCAGGAGGCATCTTCCCATGCACCATGGACATGGGATTGGCTTGCACGCAGAACAGTGGAAGAATCAGTGGTATCACCCACAGACACTGTACCTGGAACCTGGGGTTCGGCTCACAAAGTCGGTTGCTTTGCTGTCATGTGTAGATTTGAGCATTCCGATACCGCAAGTATCGGGTATCGGCCGATATTCGCTGTATCGGACTTTAGATACTTGGTTCCGATATTTTCCATATATCGTATACCGGAATCGGAAGTTCCCATAATTCTTTGAGAGGCAATGTGATTTTAGTCAGCCAATGAGGAATCCTAAGAAGTGTGGGCACATCCTGTAATGCTGCGGTCATGTTAACTAATGGCATGGCTGTGATTGGATGCTGAAATGATGTCAGAATGCACTATAAAAGGCGACGCCGCCATTTTAGCGTCACTGTGCTGTGAATTCAGATAGGGACAGAACGCTGCTCTGCTGACTCTGAGGAACAGTTAGAGATTGCGATTTTGTGTACTGTGCTTTAGGCAGGCTAGTTTACCAACCGCTGTGTAAAGCTTCCTTTTGCCTTGCAGTGTTGTTTTCACAGCTCTGCAAGGTGTGTGTGTGCGTGCAGGTGATGCTGCAGTTTGCTCTGCATCCAACGCTGTTTGTAGGCATCTGCACGTGTCACTCACAGACTTATTTTTTTCTTTAGTGTAATTCTTGCTGCTCCATTCAATTGAAATTATAGTGTGACGTGCTTCCATCCGTATCCAATACATTGGTTGCAAACACTATAGAAGTACAGAAAGGAGCCTTTCATAGATAGTGAACAGTTGTGTTTCAGTGTTCACTGCAGTCTGTGAGGTTTTTTTTTTTTTTTTAAATGCAGATCACACTCCAGTTACTTCTTCAACTAATGCTGCGTGTACTCTGCTGAGCGTGTGTCACTGCCTCATCCTTGTCATTTTTCTAAAATTGTTGCTGCTCCATTCTATTGAAAAAAACTAAAATCTATGAGTGTGACGTGCTTCCATCCTGATACAATACATTGCTTGCAAACACTATAGAAGTACACAAAGGAGCCTTTCACAGATAGTGAACAGTTGTGTTTCAGTGTTCACTGCAGTCTGTGATTTTTTTTTTTTTTGAGTGCAGATCACGCTCCAGTTACTTCTTCAACCACCGCTGCGTGTACTCTGCTGAGTGTCTGTCATTGGCTCATCCTTGTAATTTTTCTAAAATTGGTGCTGCTTTATTCTATTTTAAATTTACTAAAATCTATTAGTGTGACGCTCTTCCATCAAAATACAATACATTGCTTGCAAACATAATAGAAGTCCACAAAAAGGCCTTTCACAGCAAGTGAACAGTTGTGTTCACTGTTCACTCTAGTCTGAGGTTTAAATTTTTGGTAGGAGTGTAGATCCCGCTCCACTTACTTCAACCACCGCTGCGTGTACTCTGTTGAGCGTCTGTCACTGGCTCATCCTTGTCATTTTTCTAAAATTGGTGCTGCTTTATTCTATTTTAAATTTACTAAAATCTATTAGTGTGACGCTCTTCCATCAAAATACAATACATTGCTTGCAAACATAATAGAAGTCCACAAAAAGGCCTTTCACAGCAAGTGAACAGTTGTGTTCACTGTTCACTCTAGTCTGAGGTTTAAATTTTTGGTAGGAGTGAAGATCCCGCTCCACTTACTTCAACCACCGCTGCGTGTACTCTGCTGAGTGTCTGTCACTGGCTCATCCTTGTCATTTTTCTAAAATTGGTGCTGCTTTATTCTATTTTAAATTTACTAAAATCTATTAGCGTGACGCTCTTCCATCAAAATACAATACATTGCTTGCAAACATAATAGAAGTCCACAAAAAGGCCTTTCACAGCAAGTGAACAGTTGTGTTCACTGTTCACTCTAGTCTGAGGTTTAAATTTTTGGTAGGAGTGTAGATCCCGCTCCACTTACTTCAACCACCGCTGCGTGTACTCTGCTGAGTGTCTGTCACTGGCTCATCCTTGTCATTTTTCTAAAATTGGTGCTGCTTTATTCTATTTTAAATTTACTAAAATCTATTAGTGTGACGCTCTTCCATCAAAATACAATACATTGCTTGCAAACATAATAGAAGTCCACAGAAAGGCCTTTCACAGCAAGTGAACAGTTGTGTTCACTGTTCACTCTAGTCTGAGGTTTAAATTTTTGGTAGGAGTGTAGATCCCGCTCCACTTACTTCAACCACCGCTGCGTGTACTCTGCTGAGTGTCTGTCACTGGCTCATCCTTGTCATTTTTCTAAAATTGGTGCTGCTTTATTCTATTTTAAATTTACTAAAATCTATTAGTGTGACGCTCTTCCATCAAAATACAATACATTGCTTGCAAACATAATAGAAGTCCACAAAAAGGCCTTTCACAGCAAGTGAACAGTTGTGTTCACTGTTCACTCTAGTCTGAGGTTTAAATTTTTGGTAGGAGTGTAGATCCCGCTCCACTTACTTCAACCACCGCTGCGTGTACTCTGCTGAGTGTCTGTCACTGGCTCATCCTTGTCATTTTTCTAAAATTGGTGCTGCTTTATTCTATTTTAAATTTACTAAAATCTATTAGTGTGACGCTCTTCCATCAAAATACAATACATTGCTTGCAAACATAATAGAAGTCCACAAAAAGGCCTTTCACAGCAAGTGAACAGTTGTGTTCACTGTTCACTCTAGTCTGAGGTTTAAATTTTTGATAGGAGTGTAGATCCCGCTCCACTTACTTCAACCACCGCTGCATGTACTCTGCTGAGTGTCTGTCACTGGCTCATCCTTGTCATTTTTCTAAAATTGGTGCTGCTACATTCAATTTCAAATAATTCAAATCTATTAGTGTGACATGCTTCCATCCGTATCCAATACATTGGTTGCAAAGAATATAGAATTACACAAAGAGGGCTTTCACAGCTATTGAACAGTTGTGTGAAGTGTTCACTGTAGTCTGAGGTTTTCAGGTATTATTATATTTACTTGTATGCTTTTATTTAAAAGCCAAGAACAATGAAGGCAAACATTCGCACTGCAGCTGTTGTCAAAGTTCAACCCACATTATGCACTTCCAACATTGCAGCTTTTGAGGCATGATGTGAGTTTGATTTGCCTAAGTTATGGAGTGACAAAATGGCTCAGGGAACAAAACAAGAGCAACTTCTCCCAACCCTCCAAGAGCAGTTTGGCGATCATCAATGCCTTTTCCAGCATGATGGAGCACCTTGCCATAAAGCAAAGGTGATAACTAAATGGCTCAGGGAACAAAACATAGAGATTTTGGGTCCATGGGCTGGAAACTCCCCAGATCTTAATCCCATTGAGAACTTGTGGTCAATCATCAAGAGATGGGTGGACAAACAAAAAATTAAAAATTCTAACAAAATGAAAGCATTGATTGTGCAAGAATGGACTGCTAACAGCCAGGATTTGGTCCAGAAGTTGATTGAGAGCATGCCAGGGAGAATTGCAGAGGTCCTGAAGAAGAAGGGTCAACACTGCAAAATTAGACTTGCTGCATTAACTCATTCTAACTGTCAATATAAGCTTTTGTTACTCATATGTTTGCAATTATATTTCTGTCTGTGATAAAAAAAATCTGTCAAACACACATAAAAAACAGAGGGCAGCAGATCATGTGAAAATATCATATTTGTGTCATTATCAAAACTTTTGGCCATGACTGTACAGTTCAGGTGGTAGAAAGATGAACATAACAGGATACATGTATAACGTTGCCAACCAGTTATTTAATCGGAAACAGGACAGGCAAATTCATGCGTGATCCATGCCTTGTTCATTTTCAGCAAAGTAAGCCGGTCTACATTATCGGAGGATAGTCGCATGCGACGGTCTGTTAGTACACCATCTGAAGCACAAAAGACGCGCTCCGATAATACACTGCCAGCAGGGCAAGCCAGCACCTCCAATGCATACTGGCTAAGCTCTGGCCATGTATCCATCTTAGAGACTCAAAACTTGAATGGGGAAGAGCCATCTGGGAGTACACTGAGAGGGCAAGACATGTCGTCTGTCACCATCTTACGGAAACGTTGCCTCCTGCTGACTGGAGCCGTCTCGGATGGTGTAGACATTGGTGGCGCTGCCACAAAACTTCGCACATTTGGAAATACTGTCTTGCCCTGTGCAGAGGCGCTGCTTGTGCTCCCTCTTGTTGCAGAGCTGTCTCCACTGCCTCGACGCACAGAGCTGCTTTGTAAAGCAGTAGCAGCAGCAGTGCTCTCGGCTGGAATGGAGAACATTATGGATTCCGACAAGCTTACAACCTGCAATGATCCTCAGTGTACTCAACCATCGTACGACCAGCTCTACCCTTTCCTATTGCATTCTCACCCATCCCTGCAGACTGTGAGCCCTCGCGGGCAGGGTCCTCTCTCCTTCTGTACTTGTGTGTCCCTTGTCCAGCACATCTTTATTGTACCTGTCTATATTTTTCCCTTGTCATATGTAAAGCGCCATGGAATAAATGGCGCTATATAAATGTATAATAATAATAATTGCAGCAGTGTGTCTTGTTACTCCCGCATTTTACGCTCCCGGTTCAACGGTCTGATGAGACTTTGAAAGTTGTCCCGGTAGCGAGGGTCTAAGAGGGTGTACACCCAATAATCAGACGTGGTGAGAATGTGTGTGATGTGGCTGTCGTTTCTCAGGCACTGCAGCATGAAATCAACCATGTGCTGCAGACTTCCAACTGGCCAAGAAACGCTGTCCCCTGCAAGAGGCGTCATCTCTGCCTGCTCTGCATCACCCCACCCTCGCTCTACATACTGACTAGAGCGTTGTGTACCTCCCTCTGGAGCGATGTCTTCCTCCTCCATTGACTCCTCCTCATCCTCCTCACAAAGTGAGCCCTGCCCAGCCCTTTGTGAGGAACCACGTTGCGCTGACTGTACATAAGGTGATGGAATTTGTGACTCCTCATCCTCCACCTCTTCCAAAACCTCATCCCTTAGTGCTTGCAGTGTTTTTTCAAGCAGGCAGATAAGGGGGACAGTCAGGCTGACTAGTGCATCATCTGCACTCGCCATCCGCGTTGACTCATCAAACGCACGCACGCACGTGGCAGATGTCCTTCATAGAGTCCTTCGCCAGTCCTTACACTGGCTGCCCATCCATTATAGGATCCAATTCAAAGTACTTGTTCTCACCCACAAAGCTCTCCACAGTGCAGCACCCCCCTACATCTCCTCCCTCATTTCTATCTATCGGCCTAACCGACTGCTGCGCTCTGCAAACGACCTTGGACTAACCTCTAAACTAATCCGTACCTCCCACTCCCGACTCCAAGACTTCTCCCGCGCTGCGCCAATCCTCTGAAATGCTGTACCCCAAGAAATTAGGACTATCCGCAATTTGCATGGTTTCAGGCTCTCCCTCTAAACACATTTGTTCAGAGCGGCCTATCACATTCACTAATCAAAGTCATTCTATGTGTGTGTGTGTGTGTGTGTGTGTAGCCCATTGTAAGGTTCTTTGTCTCTGTTGACATGTTCCTTGAAACTCAGTTTTCCGTCTGCCATTTTGCTTTCTGTCTTTCTGCAGCTCTTGCCCTCAGTTAATATGGAGTTTCCAGTTTTCATGTTCCCGCCCTGATTCTTCCCTCTTGCTTCTTAAGCAGCCTCAGCTGAACAATCAGTGCTCCTGAATCAAGCCTCAGTCAGTCTGTGACCTGACTCCTGGAAACCTTGGACTTGTACTCCAGCTATTCCCTACTGAGGAACCTTGGAACACTTTTGGACTCTGGAAACCTGCTGTTTGGTGAATCCATGTTTGCAGAGGAATTACGGTACAGAGAAGAGATCCTGAACCTGCTTTGGAGATTTATTGTAGTGCTTGAAGTTACTCTGGCCTGCTGTGTCTCCTGTCTCTGTTCCTGCAAACTGTGTGAACTTTTCAGCATGCTTGTATGAAGTAATACAAGTCATTTCATTTCAACCTATGTCTCCTGTGTTTTCCTCGCACCCAAGCACAAGACGCTATAGGAACTGTACACTATACTTGACAAGATTCAGGAGCCAATGTTTAGTGTCTGCTGGGTCTGGGAAAGCGTGTCTGCTGTGACTGTGGATATCAGATGTCCGTTTAATACCTTATGTGATGACAGTGGTTGTGACTTCTCACAACCATTCCAGGTGAGCGCATTCCCTTAAAATTTTACTCTGGAGTGTTACCACAGGTAAACACTATTGTTTTTTTTTTGTTTTTTTTTCCTCTTCTCCTTCCAGCACTTCTGCCTTAAAAGATCTGGAAGATGGAGGCCCGCATAAAGGAACTTTGCGGAGTGACTGATACAATCCTTTCAGATGTACAGACTTTAAAAACCCGTTTTGCAAGCCTACAGGACCTCACTAATCATAATTTGCAAGTGTTTGGACAGACTACCCAGGAATTGCGAGCCAGGATTGAGGCTCTAGAGGAACGAGCCCAGGCTCCTGCCATAACCCCGAGTTCTGGGATCCCCAAATTACCTCCTTTTCGTTTTGGCGGTGAACGTGAGAAATTCAGGGGATTTATTAATCAATGCAATTTATTTTTCTCTGCACATGCTTCACAATTTCCCACTGAACGATCCAAAGTGCTTACTATAATCATGTTGCTTACCAATAAGGCTTTGATGTGGGCAAACCCTCTGATTGAGACTGAGGATGATTGTTTGAATCACCTTGATGCTTTTATTTCAGCCATGGGGCAAGTGTTTGATGACCCCAATCGAGGTGCAACAGCTGAAGCAGCCATGTTAACTTTGCGCCAAGGTAAGCGTTCAGTAGCCGAATATGCCCTGGATTTCAGGAGATGGGCTCTTGATACCACTTGGGACACTTCCGCTAAAAAATCTATTTTTCGGAAAGGGTTGTCTCCACTGATTAAGGATGAACTTGCTCGTGCCGACCCTCCCACTGCGTTAGGTGACTTTATTAACTATTGTATCCGTATTGATGCTCGTCTGACTGAACGCAGACAAGAGAGATGGTTCGAAAATAATCGCACTAACCTTTTACTACCTCCCTCCTCAGCTAAGGAACCTTTGAGTAGGATCACAAGGGAACCAGAACCTGAACCCATGCAGGTGGACTCTTTACAAAGACGGGTTAGTGATGCACGCAAAGAACATCGTATAAAGGAAAATCTATGTTTCTACTGTGGTAAGTCAGGGCACTTCATTATAAACTGCCCCAGCCGTTCTCGTAAGACTACTGCAGCAGTCATTCACTGTGAGTGTTGCGAGAGGAGCTCTGTCATGTCCGAGCCTCAGGCTCCAGAGAGATCTGCTGCAAGAGATCTTGATTTCTCGGACTTAAACTCTGTTAGTTCTGGGGACGATGACGGTATAAACGCTGCAATTTTTCAAGTTTCCTCAGCGGTGTCCCAGCTGAGTTGTAAAAGAAACAATTCTCATTGCTTCCTTTCCATCAATCTCTGGGTTGACTCAGTCTGGGTGTCTAGCTCTGCTATGATCGACTCAGGAGCAAGTGGAAATTTTATGGATATCTCCTTTGCTCTGAAACAGGGGATACGTTCAGTGAAGAAGGCTACTCCAGTACAGATGGAGACTGTGGATGGCTCTCTACTGACTTCTGGACCAGTGGATCAAGAAACAGAGCCTTTGAGGGTCCTTATGGGTAAAGATCATCAGGAGAAAATGTATTTTATGCTTATCTCTTCTCCCCACTTTCCCATTTTCTAGGGCTACCATGGCTGCAGGCGCAGAATCCTACGATTAACTGGGAGACCAAGGAATTACACTTTCCGGAGAAACAGATGAGTCAAGGAGTTTCAGCTTGCTCTGTTCCTAAAGGAACCATGTCAGTCCCTGAACTACCAGCTGTATACCAGGACTATGTGGATTTATGTGACAAGAAGAACGCTGATCAGCTTCCTCCTCACCGTCCATATGATTGTCCAATTGAATTATTGCCTGGAGCCGAGATACCTTTTGGTAAGATCTACCCCTAGCGGGGCCCGAGCTAAAAGCTTTGAAGGATTATATAGACGAAAATTTAGCCAAGGGCTTCATACGCCCCTCTTCATCTCCCGCAGGTGCACCCATCTTCTTTGTGAAGAAGAAAGATGGATCTCTGAGACCCTGCATAGACTATAGGGAACTCAATAAGGTTACTATTAGAAACCGTTATCCATTGCCTTTAATCCCTGAGTTGTTGGAGAGAGTGCGGCATGCCAAAATTTTCTCTAAACTGGATCTCCGTGGGGCCTATAACTTGGTACGTATTAGACCTGGGGATGAATGGAAGACTGCTTTCAGGTCACGCTATGGACACTTTGAATATCTAGTTATGCCTTTTGGTCTGAGTACCGCCCCAGCCACTTTCCAACACTTCGTGAATGATATCTTCAGGGATCTCCTAGATACATTTGTGGTGATTTATCTGGATGATATTCTAATTTTTTCTAACTCCACAGAGGAACATCATGGACATGTGAGAATGGTCTTAGAACGCCTAAGACAAAACCATCTCTACATCAAACTTGAAAAGTGTGAATTCCATAGGACCGAAATTCAATTTCTGGGGTATGTACTATCTACGCAAGGGATTAGTATGGATGGAAGCAAGACCCAAGCCATCAAGGATTGGCCAATTCCTAGAAATGTGAAGGAGGTGCAGCGCTTCATCGGGTTTGCCAACTTCTATAGACGTTTCATTAAGAATTTTTCTGAGGTAGTGTCACCTATCACCCAACTTACCCGGAAACAGTCTAGGTTCTCCTGGACCCCGCAAGCTCAGGAAGCATTTTCCTGTTTAAAGGGTAAATTTACCACCGCACCTATCTTAGTACATCCCAACCCCGAGCTTGCCTTCATAATAGAGGTGGATGCTTCAGACTGTGCCGTTGGAGCTATACTCTCTCAGAGAACAGGTGAGAAGAATGTCTTGCATCCCTGTGCCTTCTTTTCCCAGCAGTTGTCTTCGGCTGAGAGGAACTACGATGTGGGCAATAGAGAATTGTTGGCCATTATTGCCGCCTTCAAGGAATGGAGACACCTTCTTCAGGGAGCTGCACAGCAAATAGTCGTCCTGACAGACCATCGTAACCTTGAATTTATCAGGTCGGCTAAGTGCCTGACTCCTCGCCAGGCTCGCTGGAATCTTTTCCTAAACCAATTTAATTTTGTAATTTCTTATAGACCAGGATCGCGTAATGGAAAGGCTGATGCACTCTCTAGGATTCATTCAGCAGAGACACGTCCACTTACTCCTCCTAAGACTATTCTTCCTGACTCTAGATTCCTGGGAGTGATTCATAATCAAGACCTACTTAAGGACATCAAGGAAGCATACCATGCGGATTCTTTGTTGGCTCAACCCCCAAGGGACGTAAGTCTTGTCTTTAAGAATGGTGTGTGGATTCAGGGACAACGTCTGTATATACCTGAAACAGTCAGATTGAGAGTATTGCAACTCATCCACGATTCCAAGATAGCCGGGCATAGGGGAATTCTAAAGACACACAAGAATTTCTTTCTCGTTTCTTTTGGTGGCCCACTTACAGGAAAGATGTTTTAAACTATGTCACTTCATGTGAAGTCTGTGCAAGATGCAAAACACCTCGCTCCTCACCAACTGGTCTGTTGCAACCTCTTCCCACCCCGTCCCGCCCGTGGGGATCCATTTCTATGGACTTCATTGTGGAGTTACCAACCTCTCAAGGGAAGAACACCATTCTAGTGGTGGTTGACCGTCTAACAAAGGCAGCTCATTTTATCCCTTGTGTCGGCTTACCCACTGCAAAACAGACATCAGACTTGATGATTAAGAATGTGTTTCGCTTACATGGAGTACCGGATGAGGTCATTTCGGATCGAGGGGTGCAATTCACTTCAAGGTTTTGGCAAAATTTCTGTGCAGCATTGGACATTAAAGTAAACCTTTCTTCTGCTTTTCATCCCCAGACTAATGGACAGACAGAACGAACCAATCAGACCCTGGAGCAGTATCTCCGCTGTTTTATCTGCCACCTACAGGATGATTGGGTGGATCTACTTCCACTGGCTGAGTTCTCTTATAACAACTCTCAGAGCGCCTCCACTAAGCAGTCTCCTTTTTACTCCAATCTAGGTTATCATCCTAACATTCTTCCTCGATTTCCCATAGATACGCCCTTGCCGGCAGTGGCTGAAAGAATCACTTCTTTACAAAAGAATATGGATCTTCTAAAGGAAAATCTAGAATTGGCTCAGGAAAGGTACAAGAAAGCAGCAGATAAATTTCGTAAACCTGCACCAGCTTTCAAGGTAGAAGATTTGGTCTGGCTGTCAACCAGAAATCTTAAATTAAAGATTCCATCGTCTAAATTGGGACATAAGTACATTGGACCTTATAAGATCAGTAAGATTATAAGTGCTGTTGCTTGTTGTCTTCAACTGCCCAGAACTATGAGAATCCACCCTGTCTTTCATGTATCCCTACTAAAGGCTGCAACACCCAATACGTTTCCTGGACGTTCTTCTCCTTGCCTTGACCCAGTGCTGGTCGATGGTCAGGAAGAATTTATGGTGGAAAGGATTCTAGATTCCAGGTTGTACAGAAATCAGTTGCAATATTTGATTAAATGGCAGGGCTACCCAGTGGAGGACAACTCATGGGAACCAGTCAATAATGTAAATGCTCCTCGCCTGCTCCGCCAGTTTCATCAGAGGTACCCTGACAAGCCTGGTCTGAGGTCATCCGGAGGTTGTCCCTAAGGGGGGAGTAATGTAAGGTTCTTTGTCTCTGTTGACATGTTCCTTGAAACTCAGTTTTCCGTCGGCCATTTTGCTTTCTGTCTTTCTGCAGCTCTTGCCCTCAGTTAATATGGAGTTTCCAGTTTTCATGTTCCCGCCCTGATTCTTCCCTCTTGCTTCTTAAGCAGCCTCAGCTGAACAATCAGTGCTCCTGAATCAAGCCTCAGTCAGTCTGTGACCTGACACCTGGAAACCTTGGACTTGCACTCCAGCTATTCCCTACTGAGGAACCTTGGAACACTTTTGGACTCTGGAAACCTGCTGTTTGGTGAATCCATGTTTGCAGAGGAATTACGGTACAGAGAAGAGATCCTGAACCTGCTTTGGAGATTTATTGTAGTGCTTGAAGTTACTCTGGCCTGCTGTGTCTCCTGTCTCTGTTCCTGCAAACTGTGTGAACTTTTCAGCATGCTTGTATGAAGTAATACAAGTCATTTCATTTCAACCTATGTCTCCTGTGTTTTCCTCGCACCCAAGCACAAGACGCTATAGGAACTGTACACTATACTTGACACCCATTCACTATCTCCATCCATCCATCCCTCACTCCCTCAAAATGGCTGGACCATCATTGTAAATACACCATTGTATATAAACACCTGTACTTTGTAGCTCCCCCTCCTCATTGTAGATTGTAAGCTCTCACGAGCAGGCCGGCTTATATTGCTTTAATTATTGTATTGTTAACGTTGTTACTTATGACTTTTGTTCTGAAACTGTTAAACTGTAAAGCGCTGCGGAATCTTTTGGCGCTATATAAATAAAGATTATTATTATTATTATTATAGAGGCCCACTCAGTAGTGGTGAAGTGTGAACGGCGCAAATTGCGAGTTGATTGCGCCTTATGCAGCTGATACTCCATTACTGCTGGCTGCTGCTCACACAACCGCTCCAACATATGTAACGTGGAATTCCACCTGGTGGGTACGTCACATATGATGCATGTTCAGGAAGGCGAAATCTGCGTTGCAGAGCTGCAGTGCGCGATCTGACCATGCTGGAACGTCGCAAGTGAGCGCACTGTAGGCGGACCTTGTGCAGCAGTGCATCAATATCCGTATAGTCCCTCAAAAAACTCTGCACGACCAAGTTGAGCACATGTGCCAGACATGGTATGTGAGTGAGGTTGACAAGGCCCAGAGCTGCCACCAGATTTCGGCCATTGTCACACACTACCAAGCCTAGCTGGAGATTCGCTGTCAAAAACCACACGTCGCTCTCCTGCTTCATGGCATTCCAGAGCTCCTGCGCTGTGTGGCTTCGATTCCCCATGGAAATTAATTTCAGGACGACCTGTTGACGTTTGCCCACGGCAGTGCTCATATCGGTCGCAACAGCTAAGCGTTGTGTGGTGCATGTGTGGGGTGCATGCATCACAGAAAGCAAAGCATCATAGAAGACAAGCATTGAGTAAACGGCAGTTATTCATGGCAGTTAATCAGGGCTGGAATAAGGTAGTCCACACTTTGCTATATTTTTAATCCTGAACAAAACATTTTCATAAATATTATGTTTATCAAATACCCTTATTATTATTACTACAACCTCATGCATGTTTTGCAATATATTTTAAATTTTATTTTAGGATATTTGTTTCTTGTTTTTTGTTATGTTTTTAATTATGTACATTAACTGTATCCTCCTGTGTTCCCTTGCCTTCCACAAACACCGCCCCATCCCCCCTTCATCACGACTCATACACATGAGCCCCTCCATACTTCCCTCTTCCATGTACAGTTCCCATGCACTCATCACCTTCCTGAGAAACCTCAGCCCATCTAGCCGAAACACATCACTGAAAAAACCAACTTACAACACCAACAACTACCTGCTCTTTATCTTCCTACTCCTATTGATTTCAGGGGACATCTCCCCCAACCCTGGTCCACCATCCCCCAACCTCAATCCCTACCCTACCTCATATCGAAACCATAATAATCTTATTAATATTAATTGCACTCCCTCATCTCCTTTGTTTAACTGTGCCCTCTGGAATCCACGGTCTGCATGCAACAAGCTAACCTTCCTGCACAACTACTTTCTGAACAACTCTCTTCATCTGTTGGCCCTGACTGAAACCTGGATTCAGGATTCTGACACGGTTTCCCCTCCTGCCATTTCCTATGGTGGCTTATAGTTCTCACATTCCCCGAGACCCTCAAACAGACATGGTGGTGGAGTCGGCATACTCCTGTCCCCACAATGCACTTTCCAGGTCATCCCCCCAATTCCATCACTCTCATTCCCTTCTTTTGAGGTCCACACCATCATGCTCTTTCGTCCCCTCTCCCTCAGAGTAGCGGTCATATATCGGACCCCAGGCCCAAAGTCATTCTATGTGTAAGTGTGTGTGTGTAGCCCATTCACTATCTCCATCCATCCCTCACTCCCTCAAAATGGCTGGACCATCATTGTAAATAGACCATTGTATATAAACACCTGTACTTTGTAGCTCCCCCACCTCATTGTAAATTGTAAGCTCTCAAGAGCAGGGGCGGCTTCTATTGCTTTAATTATTTTATTGTTAACGTTGTTACTTATTACTTGTGTTCTGAAACTGTTAAACTGTAAAGCGCAGCGGAATCTGTTTGCGCTATATAAATAAAGATCATTATTATTATTAAGCGTTCACTGGTCCATGTGGAGGTAGACCGTGACGGCTCCTGCAGCAATGTTTATGAGGAACTGGAGTAGGAGGAGGAGTCAATGTGTACAGACTTGATTCCTGCAATCCTTGGAGTTGGCTGAACACGTACAGCGCCACTCGCAAGATCTGTACCCGGCTACACAACATTGACCCAATGGGCAGTGAGGGAAAGGTATCGTCCCTGGCCATGGGTACTGGTCCACGTAGCGGTGGTCAGGTGGACATTGCTACTGACGAAGTTTAGTAGCGCATGTTTAATTTTTCACGCAACATGCTTTTGCAGACCAGGGACGGCTTGCCTGCTGAAATAAAATCGGCTTGGCACATTGTATTGTGGGACTGGCAATGCCATTAAGTTACGGAAACTGTCAGTCTCCACCAGCCTGAATGACAGCATTTCAAGGGACAGGAGTTTTGCAATGCCAGAATTCAGAGCCTGTGCTCGTGGATGGTTTGCCGAGTATGGCCGTCTTTTATCCCATGCCTGTGGTACCGATGGCTGTTTTGTGGCCTGGGTGTGTGAGGATGACAGGGAACTTGCTGCTGTGGGTGGAATAACACTTTGTCTCTGGACAACATTGACCGAGGTTCTTCCATGGCGATCCTGTGAGAAAGCCGAACCAGCTGTGTGTCAGCTGGAGGAAGAGGCTCCGACACGACCTGAAGATGTAGGTGCTGCTGTAGGTTGGCCTACATCTCCAGTGTGTCTTTGTAACTCAACTACGTGCTTTGTACCCACATGTTTGCACATATTTCCCACCTCTTCCGACAAGCCTACAACCTGCAATGATCATCAGTCTACTGAACCACCACACGATCAGCTCTTCCTCTCCTAGTGTATCCTCAACCACCCCTGTAGATTGTGAGCCCTCGCGGGCTGGGTCCTCTCTCCTTCTGTACTTGTGTGTGCCTTGTATTGCTCATGTTTACTGTAATTGTCTATATTTGCCCCTCTTCACATGTAAAGCGCCATGGAATAAATGGCGCTATTAAAATCTATAATAATAATAATATTACTGGTATTGACGTTACTGACACTTTTACCTGTTTTTACTTTTAGATTATACAGCTTGCATTTCACATAGCAAATATCATCTGCAAGTGTGTCAAAAAAGGACCACGCAGTGCAAGTCCTGGGAGCGCCCGTTTTGACTTTTGGAAGAGAACTGCTCCGAACAGGTTCCAAACTGGAGGCTACAGTCAACCGAGTCTGCAGTCTAACTCTCCCTCCTGTTTGTACCGTTGGGGCAATCTCTTCCTCAGAGCTGCTCCCACCACCTTCCTGTTCCTCACGCCATGTTGGGACTTGGACCTCATCATCTCCACTACCCTCTTCCAAAACCTGCTGCTGTTGGGTGGTCTGGCCAGCACCATGCTCAACAGAAACTGGCACCTGAGTCTCATCATCATCAGATGCGTTCTGCGGTGTGCTGAGCATCGGCACTGGCTCACCCACCTCTTCAGATTCTGAGAGACACAGCTGTTGCGCATCACTGCATACTCCCTCTTCTTCACATTCCAGAATGCTGCTTGGCTGGGCCCCTGTTTGCAAGCCAACAGATTCTGAGAACAGAAGCAGAGACTCAGCTGGATCCTGTACAGAACTGTCTGACTGCCTGGGCAATTTGGCAGGCGGTGAAGAGACAGATGGTTGCTCAACAGTGCTGTGTTCCTGAGAGGAGGTGGAAGCAATTGAAGTCGATGCATTGGCTGCCATCCAAGCAACAACGGCTTCAATTTGTTCTTCCCCAGCAGGGGGTACGTCGACCTCCTACTAAAGTGCACATAAAGGAACGCTCGGAAGTGCTGTTAGCACAGTCAACACTTGCTCCTGTGTTACTGGGGTTCAGTAATGTCAGCTGTTCCCCTGCTGTGTGTACGCCAAAAAGTCATGCTGCCTCCACCCTGTCCTCCTCTCATCCCTGGGCTCCAACACCGCCAGTTGTTGCTCGGAAGTAATTGGCACGGGTACTGACTCCTGCCCAGCCTGGTTACAGCACGACAGCTGTTTACTGGCAGTGTCAATGTTAATTAGCCTCCAATAAGTTGTCCTGTCGTGTTGCATTAGCCGGTTAGCCGACTCTATGGTCCTGCAGTTTAGGTGATTCCTATGTGTGCTGTGGGATATCTAAATAAAGTCTGTTTCCGTTGTGACAATAGGACAAGCACCCACTGTAGGACTGTGTGATTCGGTAACTGCGGACAGCTTGCGGCCTGTCAACTTACATTTTCATGGGTGACTTATGGTACCCGTCCGGGTTCCAGTACCATCAGCTGGTTCTCCGCAGTGCCTTTGGCCTCGGTGCCTCCATGTCGGTATCCGAGTTCCAGCAACGTCTGCTGGTCCTTGGTAGTGCTTTTGAGCACAGGTACCTCCTGCTTAGTAACCGTGTCCCAGTAACGTCAGCTGGTCCTCGGTTGTGCCATTGGCTCTTTTCCTTCTGCTGCCCCTCCGGGTTCCAGCACAGTCAGCTGGTCCTCGTTACTTGCATTGGCTCTTGTACCTTCTGCTACCCGTCCGGGTTCCAGTACCGTCAACTGGTTCTCCGCAGTGCCTTTGGCCTCGGTGCCTCCAGTTCGGTATCCGAGTTCCAGCAACGTCTGCTGGTCCTTGGTAGTGCTTTTGAGCACAGGTACCTCCTGCTTAGTAACCGTGTCCCAGTAACGTCAGCTGGTCCTCGGTTGTGCCATTGGCTCTTTTCCTTCTGCTGCCCCTCCGGGTTCCAGCACAGTCAGCTGGTCCTCGTTACTTGCATTGGCTCTTGTACCTTCTGCTACCCGTCTGGGTTCCAGTACCGTCAACTGGTTCTCCGCAGTGCCTTTGGCCTCGGTGCCTCCAGTTCGGTATCCGAGTTCCAGCAACGTCTGCTGGTCCTTGGTAGTGCTTTTGAGCACAGGTACCTCCTGCTTAGTAACCGTGTCCCAGTAACGTCAGCTGGTCCTCGGTTGTGCCATTGGCTCTTTTCCTTCTGCTGCCCCTCCGGGTTCCAGCACAGTCAGCTGGTCCTTGTTACTTCCATTGTCTGTTGTACCATCTGATACCCGTCCGGGTTCCAGTAACATCAGCTGGTTCTCGGAAGTTAGACAACCGTAAAGACCACCCAGAAGAAGATGACAACCCCAAGGACGACGAGCATCAAGCCAACCAGCCTGAACACCATCACAAAGAGGAAATAAAAGATTACCCAGAAGAAGATCACCAACAGGACAAAGAAGGTTAAGACAAACTACAAGATACAGAACAAGAGACAGAAGAACAATAGGCAGAAGATCAAAAAGCAGAAGAACATGAAAAATAAGACCAAAATGAAGAGCAAAATATATGCTGTAAATTATAAGCAGAAGAAGACTAAGCAGTGTATGGGGGTGAGTCCGTTCCTCCTCGTGGTGCCCCTGGAAAATGCCTGCTGCTGCAGGCTAAACTGAACACGGACAAAATACTGTTGTAATTTAAATCTTTTGTGACAGCAAGAACGGAAGGAAGAAAAATTCATACTTTTACAGATTACAAGTACAGGAATCTCTGTCACAAATAAGAATATGATGAAGAAGATGAAGAGGAAGAAGATGAAGAAGTAGAATATGAAGAAGAATAATAGTTTAATAAGAACAATATGAGTAATGTTAACAAAAAGATGAATAACAAGAAGTTTAAGAAGAAGATAAAGAAGGTGAAGATGAAGAATAATTAGATGACAAAGATGATGCTGCTGAAGATTATGAAGGTGAAAGTGTGGCAAAAGTTAAAAAGGTCAAGAGCATGGAAGTTGTGAAACATACATATTTGCCAAAATAGAAAAAAGGTTAACAACATTGTCAATTTCTTCGTCAATCCGAACGTCTTTAAAAAAAAAATTATTAATGCTATTCCATTGGATTGGGTTAAACATCTATGCCTTTAATGTCTCCTCTACCTCCCCCAATACATTCTACATTACTCTTTGTTGTTTTCCTTCATGTACAATTATCCAACAAGCCAAGAATGGGTTTTTTTTAATTACGATATTTTGTTCCCATAGACTTACATTGGATTTCCGGTATCGGTATCGGGTATCGCCGATATTTTGTGGATATCGTCGATACCATTCCGATCCGATATTTTTGGATATCGGAAAGTATCGCTCAACTCTAGTCATGTGCCTTTTCATTCTAGTGGTGGTCAGACTGGTAGTTTTGCTACCCCTGCTGATGCGGGCATGGCAGGTGGTGCAAATGGCCTATTTGGGGCTATTGGTAGAGTCTTTAAAAAACAACCAGACTCGGGAAGACCTAATAGTTGTACTGCCAACTTCTGTCGTGTTTGTGTTATGAGGAACGGTTGCCTGCCTTCTGTCTGTGGCCACCACACTGATTCTTCCTGCCTGTTGTGGTGCTACACCTCCCTCCCCCTATGTGCTGCTGTCCTCGCTCTGCATATCTTCATGCCAGGTTGGGTCAGTTATTATTTCATCCATCACCTCGCCTTCCACTTCCGCACCCTGGTCCTCCTCTTGACTTTCTGGCAATTGCGTCTCATCATCATCCACCTCTTGTGACACGTTCCCACTGTCACCTTCGTGTGACCGTGGCTGCTCAAATATTTGGGCATTGCTACATGTGGTCTCATCTTGCCCCGCTTCAAGTGGACCAGGCGAGAAGCCCAAATCTATAAATGGAAAAGTGAACAGCTCTTTGAAATGTCCACGTGTGGGATCAGTTGTGTCCGGGCACTCGGCATGGTGACAGGAAGGAGGATCAGGGTGAGGAATATGTGGTCCAGACTCACGGCTACTCAGACTAGACCGCGTGGAAGACAGGGTGTTGGTGATCGTGGCAAACTGACTGGAAGCATTATCCGCTATCCAACAACACAACCTTTTGACACTGCTCTAGATTCAATAGTGGTGTACTGCTGTGGTCCTCTAGTAATTGGGACAGGAATGTTGAGCAGGAAGATGTGGGTGTTTGTAGTGGCCCAATTTCAGCTCGCCTACGGCCTCGGCTTCTGCATGCACCATCACCATCACATTCACTCCATCGTCCC